>CM046837.1:6305740-6558571 GCA_025618425.1 Heliocidaris tuberculata
TATGGAGCAGATGTTCCAAAGATGCGGTAAACTGGGTTGCAGCAAAGTAACCGCAATAAAATAGAACGCGTTCGCCTATTATGTTGAATACTCAATTATCTAACTTTAGGGGGGGGGGGGTTGTAGAGTCCACAAATGTAAAAATAACCACAAATGTAAAAACATTGCACCCGCAAATGTCAAAATAACCACAAATGTCATAACATGTCAACCACAAGTGTAAAAATAACCACAAATATGAAAAAAAATCGCCCACAAATGTAAAAATCTGTTTAACCACCAAATGTAAAAACATTTCGCCTACAAATGTAAAAATTTCCATTTTTACCACAAATGTAAAAACTCATTGCTTGCATAATGCACCTATGTAAGATAAGTTATTATGATGGTAAATTGCCACTTGGTCTTATGCCAATATCCAATTGGTCTTATGCCAATATCCAATTGGTCTAATAGCCAAATGGTCTAACATCATTCGGTCTAACAACAATTCGTCCATCACCAATTCGTCTAATCAACATTTCGTCTATAGCCAATTCGTCTAAACATCACTTGATCTAATAATCAGTTCGCCTAATGTTCACTTGGTCCAGTATCTATTTCGGCTAAAACCAGTTGGTCTAATCATTATTTCGTCTAATAGCCATTTTGTCTAAACCCAGTTGGTCTATCACCCACATCGTCTAATCATCATTACGTCTAATCATCGTTTTGTCCAATTCTCAGTTCGTCTAATAGCCGTTTTGTCTAATGTTCCCACTTGGTCTAATACCCATTTGGTCTAATACTACAGACAAATAGGTTAGCCTGTCATAGTTATATATACACTGCATAGGCCGTGGAACCGCCCCCCCCCCCCCCACACACTTTTTGAGTAGACACGTTTCATGTAATTTTGTTTAATGATTATGTACAGTATATATATTTTTAGAAGAAATCACATTTTAAAGATAATAGCTCGCAAAATGTTGAAAAGGGTTTTTGGTACCCGGGCAAGAGGTGTCAGTCCACATTTCCAAAAACGTTCCATTTCCCTGCATTGTGGTACATGTAGTAATAATGATGAAAATAATGAATAAAAACAGAATGGCACAATGAAAGACAGATTATGGGAGAATGAATATAAAAAGTAATATAAGGAAAGACGGAAGTAAAGATTAATCGATGTATATTATAATACAATAGGAAGGATCGAAAGTTAATGGAGAAAAGGATAAAGACAGACGATTATTAAAAAAGGTCAATATAAAAAAAGAAGAATAACATAACGAAATTAGAGATGTAAAGCAAAAAAAAAAAGATAAAAAGAAAGAATAATGCAAAATAGGCAAGATGATAGAAAAATAAACCAAGGAATAAAGAGGAAAAAAAAGAGAAGAGAAAGATAGAATAAATGATATAAAGATTAACATACGGGAAGATGGAAGAGGTGACAGAAGGAATTAAAGAATAACACAACTAAAGGAAAGATGGAAAAATGAAAGGATAAAAGCAAGGAATAACATAACGAAAGATAGAGAAGTGATAAAAGGATAAATACAGTATATACATAAGAGAAGATAGTGAAATAAATGAAAGGATAAAAAAAATAAGTGCAAAGTGCAATAAAACAATAATTGAAAATTCACTAAAATATTATTTGATTAATCAATTAATCTTTAAGTTAATTCACTAGATAATTCATTAAACACATGTAATCAGCTCATGCCATGCTCCATCAGGTCAGCGCGCCGAACCGAGACCTGACTGTTTTAGTCAAAGCCACCTAGAGTAGTATTGTTTGGGGAAAACGAGAAATTTGCCAAGTTGGTCATTAGACGAAACGATGATTAGATCAAGTGGGAATTAGACCAGACGGCTATTAGACCAGACGACAATTAGACCAAATGACAATTATTTCAAATGGTTATTAGACTAACTGGGTGTTGACTAAATGATGATAGACCAAATGAGGATAGACTAACTGACAAATGGACCAAATGATGCGTAGACCTAATGGGTATTAGACTAATTGGGTTCAGACCATTTGATGATATAGACGAAATTGCAATTAGATCAATTGATCATGGACAAAATGGTTATTAGACCAAATGGCTATTAGATGAATTGACTATAGACCAAATGGTAATTAGACGAAATGACAATTAGACCAAATGGTAATTGGGCGAAATGATGATTAGACCAATTGGTTATTAGATCAACTGACCGGATGATGTCAGACCAATTGGCTATTAGACCAAGTGGCTGTAGACCAAGTGGCAATAAACCTATATAACCAGATAACTATGACAGGTTAACCTATTTGTCTGTATTATTAGTCTAAATGGTTATATAAAGAATAAACATTAGATCAAAAGGTTATTAGACGAACTGAGAATTGGATCAAACGATGATTATACAAAATAGTAATTAGACGAAGTGATGATTAGATGATGTGGGTGTTAGACCAACTGGGTTTAGACAAAATGGCTATTAGACGAAATAATGATTAGACCAACTGGTTATTAGACCAACTGGTTCTAGGCGAAATAGATATTGGACCAAGTGAACATTAGACGAACTGATTATTGGTTCAAGTGATGTTTAGACCAAGTGGGTATTACACCAAATATGTTTTAAACGAAGTGATTAAACTGATTATTAGACCAATTGGTTATGAGACGAAATGTTGATTAGACGAATTGGTGATGGACGAATTGTTGTTAGACCGAATGATGTTAGACCATTTGGCTATTAGACCAATTGGATATTGGCATAAGACCAAGTGGCAATTTACCATCATAATAACTTATCTTACATAGGTGCATTATGCTAGCAATGATTTTTTACATTTGTGGTAAAAATGGAAATTTTTACATTTGTAGGCGAAATGTTTTTACATTTGTGGTTAAACAGATTTTTACATTTGTGGGCAATTTTTTTTCACATTTGTGGTTATTTTTACACTTGTGGTTGACATGTTATGACATTTGTGGTTATTTTGATATTTGTGGGTGCAATGTTTTTACATTTGTGGTTATTTTTACATTTGTGGTTGATTTTTACATTCGTGGGCTCTACAGGGGTAACTTTAGAACAAATAATAATAATGATAACAATAATAATAATACATTACATCAATTTTATTACGTGAATACTTCAATGCACTTTACAATGTTATTTATTTTTAGCCCTGGTCATTGGATTTCAAGCCCGCACGGCATAAGTGTGCACCATCTCTACTGCTCAGGGAGCATTCCTATCATTTCACAGTTCACGTGCATGCACATAGGGAAATGGCAAAAACAGTCACATCCACTTTCGGCAATCCTCACAGGTACCCATTATCTCCTGGGTAAGAGTGGCAATGTAGATTAATGTCTTGCCAAAGGACGTTAGTGCCACGACGGGACTCGAAGCGCGAACCATGTGATCCACAGTCCGGTGATGTATCCACTAGACCACGACACCTCTAGCACATATTAAACATGTATTGACAATTCTTATATCTTGAATTAAAAGAAATGCAAATAAGTATTTATCAATTATATATCAATTTTATAAATTTTCTAAACGAAGCAAAACTTTGACACTTTATAAAAAAAATTTTTTAAATTATACTTTATACGATACATAAAAAAATAACTTTAAAGGAGAATGAAACCCTGGAGAAATATTCATTTTAATGAAAAGAGAGAATAGAGAGAAGCAATTTAAAGAAAGTTCGAGCAAAATCGGTCACGAAATGAAAAAGTTATAAAGTTTGAAAAGTCTCAATTTACTTTCTATGGCGATCCTCGAATTGGCAATGTTGCTTCAAAATGGCAGGTTTAGTAGTACAACTCTCAACATGTTTTTGTACACAAAATTTCATATTTTCTCCATTATCTCTAAAGATGCTGCTTGTCTCTTTGTGAACTCAGCATATGTTGTGTCAAATACTTTTTCTCATGATATATCTTGAGCTAAGAAGGAGACAAGCTGCAACTTCAGAGATAATGGGGAAAATATTAAATTTTGTGTACAAAGCATATGGAGAGTTGTACTACTTAACCTGTCACTTTAAAGCAACATTACCAATTTGAGGATCGCCACAGAAAGTAAATTGAAACTTTTCAAACTTTTATAACTTTCTCATTTCATAACCGATTTTGATGGAACTTTTTTTTTAAAATTGCTTCTCTCTATCCTCTCTTTTCATTAAAATTGATTTTGCCCAGGGTTTCATTCTCCTTTAAATTGAGCACGTTATTGCCCCAATATGCGGTGGCGGGCGTCGAATATCAAGAATTTCACAATTCTCGGGGGAACCCCCCCCCCCCCTCCTCCCGCGGAGTACGCTATGCCTGTTCCGTGACCTTGATCGTTCATTTTGCAGCCCTTGTAAATGATTTTGTTTTATAGGATTCTTTTTGAGCATAAAACAAATCTTACAGCTTGAGCTACACATGCTAAACAGTTTAAGCGTCTCTTCGCACCGCTCAAGATAACTCCCCGAACACATACGCGGTCGCGCATAATACATAACCCTATGAAAAAATACCTCATATACATACATAATCATGTAAAACATTCCCAAATTATTTTAAACGGCATGGTGATCAGTTGAAAGAAGCTGTGGTCAATCTACCGCACGTACACCACTCCTGTATATAACGCATTTACTGACTTTACCATCCAAATATAAATCCACCAGTCGCATTGAATGCAGAGGTTAAAGTGTTGTTTGACAGGGAGTTGGGATTTCTTCATAAAGTTATGTATCTACTTTTTTTATAGGCGACCTCTTTTAGCATGTTTAGCTGAACTTGAGATTTCGGTCAGTGAATGCGTCCAATGGATCATTTCGTTTTTTACAACATTGAAACATGGATTTTTTTCGCCTTGCAATCACAACAAAAAAGAAAATGTTTGCTAAAATCGAGATGCCAAGGCTCCCGAATGCCCATGCAATGACTCTTTCAGTACACATATGTTCCAGTGTACTTGCCTTTGTTGTTTCTAATAATAAACTGGAGGTTCCGTCGTCATGGTTGTTCAGTGTAGTAGTTTGGGGATATCGTAAAACTTGGGTTGGTGAGGTTTCATTGCATGGGTCTCTGACGTCAGTAACCGGGATGTTAGCTATAGGATCCCATTCCCAATCTTGACAGTCACATCTCTCTGTTGCTTGTTGTAAGGCACTAGAGCAGCAGTATACCATTTCTTCCTTCCGCGCCACCACAATTTGAGTTAAACTTTCAACACTCTCTGTAGGTGCAGTGAGTGGTGGTAACCTGATTGCATTTTGATAGCATACAATTTGTCCTGGTATGTTCCCTCTTGGTGCCGCACATTCTATCTTGACCCATACACCGTCGACATACTCACTACCAGACCCGCATGATGCCTTTCCGGGAGGATATGCAACACGCAGTCCAATTCTCAGGTATTCTGGTAGTATGTCACCATTCTCGTATGCAAAGGAAATATACGTGCCTTCGTCCGTCCTAGAGACGGGATTTATGGTAAGTTGTAGGGAACAGCTTTCATTCTTATTGACTAGCCTAAGATTTGGTGACGATGGGATTAATTCTGGTTTTGCTGAACTATAAAACGGGGATCCATTTCCAAGTTGAAGCGTGACTTTTGTACTTTCACACGGATAAGTGAAATTAAGTTGTGTCACACTCCCCTCTTTGACAGCCAATATCTGAGAATCACATGAACCTAATGTGATTGCTATTATAATAGCAAAAATCGTCAAAATCATTATTTCAAACTCAGTAAAGAATTGTTAAATCAACTTATTTTAAACTAAACTTAATAAGCCGACAATAAGTTTCTTATTACTTCGTACGCCGTTGACTGTACCGTAACTTCGTTCTATAAAATAATCTATGGTAAATTTTGCCTCAGAGAGCGAGAGGGAGAGAAAGCGGTTACATTTGATAAACTTCGAATTTATATTTCGACCGCTCCCACCTCTCCATTAGCCGCACACAAGCTCTCTTGGAGATGTACCTACATGCCGCAGGAGTCACACTTATAGTGCTCCATGATCCCTTCTTGGTGTAGTTACGCCTTCTCACTTGGGTCAAAGTGCTCTTTCTTGAGGATGATCCTGCTGAAGGAGCCTTCATTTAGCGAGTGTGAACAAGTCTTAGTTTATACGTTATGACGAGCACTGGTTGACATATACCCAATGCAGGAAACTGTTGCAGAGAACCTCTATCAAATGCTGCCGATATATTCTGCTGATCGAACCGCCTAACGTGGGCTGTAAGAGGAGTAGAAGAATTTTTTTTTTAGTTGAAGTTGCGTCTCTTGGATCGGGGCACGCGAACGATTCGCAGAGGATGCGAATGTCGAAAAAATGGCAAAATCCAATGTCATGTGCAGCTTTGCAGAACTCATGGCCAGTCCATGTACATGAAGAACACAAGACTAAAATGCAAACCTGAGTTGACAGCTGTCTAGAGTTGATCGGTCTCTTCGTGAATAGTTTGCCGTCTAGTCGCAGAATAAAGTCGGACACCTCGGCCATGCGCTTTGCGGCAAACGTGCCCCAAACGCTCGTGAGAACTTCGCATGAACTCCATGAGGATGTCGCGTGAGCAAAACCTTCGCAAAACGTTAGTGAACGCGTCGGTTTTGGTTCGTGTGTAGCTCGCAAATTAATCTTCGCGAACGGTAGGCGAATTAATAGAGGGCCTCGACGTGAAAGGCTCGCGTTTGCTTCTTTATCGAAGTCACTTGTTCTCAAGAAGTATGCAAACAGTTCGCTGCTTTTGCGAGACAAGCGCGAGACATGCGTGAGACATTCTCCAAACTGTCGGAATCTGTTTGGGATTTCACGAAGATTTTGCGAACATCACGCACGTCGAGAGTAGGTCGTGCGCATATGACGAAGCTTTCCAGACATTTTCGATAGCAAATCACGAACAAATTACTACCCGGGATGCTGGAAACGTTCGCAAGAAATTTCAAATTTTTGTGAAATTCCCTCCGAACTAAAATCGACTCCCGCGGCGGGGCGAACAATTGACGTCGCTTCCGAACCTCCGCGCATGATTGGCAAACTTTTGGAGCCTAAAACACTTCGGAATTTTTTCGACATTCGCATCCTTCGCGAATCGTTCGCGTGCCCCGTGAAAGCCCACCTTTAAATGTGATCTGAGACCGCAGCTTAATCAACATTATGTATGTTGTTATCTCGATAGACAATTTACAAAGCTCAAACCAGGTACTGTACGTCGTTTCCATATCAATATTGTGGAGCACAGTATGGGCATTTTGTTTTGCATCATTATTCATACATCTCTTCTATATCTTTTTTCTTTTATTTCATGTATTAACTAGAACATAAGAGCGTGCAGGTCGGGGACACATTAATCACGAAAACATTGAGATACTCAGTATGTTTTTTATTGATTTAAAAAAGAGTTTCAAATAAAAAGAAAGACAGAATGTCGGCCTACCACAGTCTGTACATGACACTGGAAACTTTCCATCCGTTTGAAACTGGGTTTGGTTTTCTTGGGTTTATCCTTCAGTTGATATTTCTGAAAATTATTCAATAAGTATTATAAATGAATTAAATGTGTTTGTCAATAATTAAACCATGAAATGTTGATTTCTAGAACTGGATTGAAAAAAAAGATGTTTTGCGTTTAGGTTTTTCGATGTTAGGCACTTCTTTTGATAAAGACTTCATTCGTGAATTCATGCAATGTATGCTAAACAGCTCTTTGTCCACGTAGTTCTCATGAAATTATACTGAGAGTTTTAGACTGAACAAAGATTTTTAGTACATGTTGATATGTGAATGAGTAGGCCTACATATGGGCCGGCATTGCCGTATTGATCAGCGTGAGCTCTGGCCCCCACTTTTTCAAGTAGAGGTGTCGTATCCGACATGTCCGAGTGGTTAAATAAAATCGACTTAAAATGCGAGGAGCGTGGGTTCGATCTCAGGGTACGGCACATTTGCCCTTGAGCAAGGCATTATATCTACATTGCTCTTTTATAGTACAATAAGTAAATGGTGTTTGGCATACTGATTCATGTGTGAGTGTTTATTTAAACAATTACATGAAAGTGCCCCTTTTTACTTCAGAATATTGCCCCCTTTCGCTCTGATAAGTGCCCTTTTTGCTTCTAAAAGTCCCCCCTTCATTTCAAATAAGTGCCTTTTCCCCTTCTAATACGTGCCCCTTTCTCAATCTGATATTTGCCCCTTTTCAAATCTGATAATTGTCCATCTCTCTCTAATAAGTGCCCTGTTCTCCTGATGTCATTTTACTTCTGATAAGTGCCCCCCTTTCTTTCTGATGAATACCAATTTCACCTTCCCATAAGCACGCTTCCCAAATCAAATCTAGGTTTTCCCGGCCAATTTCGTAAAAATATCCATTTTCGTTTCATGTGCATTCAAATTCGTGTGTTTGAAGCGGCGCGGCGGAGTGACTTTGGTCAATCGATTTCATGTTTGGTGTTTTCAAATTCGCTTTTAGGCACTCAAATTAATGGTTACAAAGTTCACATTCGGACATAAAAAGCATTCAATTTCGTGTTTGGGCGTGAATTTCGACATTTGTGCATTCAAATTAGTGCGATGGGCGGGTATTAAAAGCACTTTCAATTTCGTTTTCGAGCTATCGATTTCCACAACTGAGCATTCAATTTCGTAATAGACATGCATAATATATGCAAGAGTGATTTTGTCAATTTAAACTTTGAATGTCACTTTCACTTTTCATCCTTAATTTCATCATCATGATGATCATTATTTTTTTATCTGAACATCTTTCTTCTGCTCCACATTAATATGTGATCTTCAATTTAAATCCTTCTTTTCATCATGATCATAAGAATTGTTCTTGGGATCTTCATTTTACATCTTTATTTTCATCATCATATAGTTTTTTTTTTCTCTTTAATCTTCATTTTACATCTTTATTTTCATTATGATCATCATATTGGTTTTTTTTTTACATCTTTATATTCATCATCATGTATGATCCACATAGTTCTGAAGTTGATATTCAGCCATCTATGGGTTGGCGTGCCAAGCACCTCGCCATATAGGCCTGGGTATGACGGTACCATTGGTCACATTTCTCTTGGGTGATGGCATCGATGTTGTTGTCCAACTCACTGGATGAGGTTGCATCGCCACTGTTGCATATTAATCTCGGCCCAGCGTGCTGCTTCACGGTCGCCAAACCTCCGCTGTCATCGTGATCGTGCGAGGTCTCGTTTGACAACTATTTTGAACGCCGCTTGTGTGCTATCTCGGTAGGACTGAGAAATGGTGAGTAGGGCGGGAGTGCCTTGAGGTGAATCCTGGGGTGTGTTCCTTCAGCATGTTCTGGTAGCTGTGCTTTCACATGTGGGCAGGCGTTGTCGTCGATGATGAACACGCCAGTGTCGGGAGGGAAGAACTGGTTACACTACCGTGCAGTTGCCAGAAGGAACGCCTCAAAACTCTCCCTTGTGACTGTATCACATGGCATGGTATGGTGCACCAAGCCCACCGCATCTGAGACTGCAAATGTAAAGTTAGTTTCGTCCGTGTTGCCCATGTACTACTCTTCTTGCTGGTTCTCCACGTGGTGCTCTCCCCTGCGATCTTCGGGTCCACTTGTTATACCCACACTCATCCATCAAGATGCAGTGGGCAAGAACACCATTCTGCAGGAACCAATCCGCATACTCGATCTGCTCGTTGGTCCAAAACACGGGGAGCGTTTCGGACATCAGGGACGTCCTCCACCAACTTCAGAGTTATGAGCATACCATCTAGCGCCCTGGCAATGGTTGATGTGCTCACCGCGGGTTTCTCTGGTAGAGATTCAGCCAGATCATCCTTCATATCCTGCAGTGTCATCAGAGGATTGATATCAATCAATCCTCTCGCCTTCATTTCGTTGTCCATTTTCGCATTTCTATATAGCCCCACCCCTCGGTAGCTTTTTTCGTCTGCCCTCCCTCAGATAGGTAGCGATGATAGACCTGGCAGTGTTGCGATTAATGCCCAGGTTATCTGCAAAATTCATGTAGTCTCTCTGGCCTTCGAAGGCTTCAATTAACCTACCCTTGTCCTCATTACTAATGTGCCTGTATCTAACACGGGGCTCCGCCATGATTCCTAGTTTGATGTTGTTCACATTAAATAGGAGAATTAACCCCAGAATATAAATTTACTATGTTAAAAGGTGTAATATATTCTTAATCATTGGCCTGTATCACTTTAGAAATAAAATATCAGAAAAGGGTTTAAATCAAGACATTCTAGCACACAGTGTCATCTGCTAACACTTTACATGGGGGATGCCATTTTCTTGATGATATGGAGTTCTACATGAACCATTAGAAACCGTTGCGGTCAGGAAGATATTTTTAATCCTAGAGCTAAATTGCTTCTCCTCATTACAAAAAAATCCCCATTAATGATGGAAATATATAACAGGTGTATACATAAATTCTAAAATTTGAAATTTATAGATTTCTTTTTAAATTCTCTGGTTTTGCTAAATAGAAATCGATTTCTTGGGCTTGCCTAGCAGAGCAGAACATAATTTATACAAGGCGCATTCTGACTATTGAAGTCCATTATCTCAAAGCAGGTGAATGCATAGTTTGTCACTATTGACGCTCGGGAAAGTAATCATCCATAAATTTGAATTAATTTGCTCCGTCGAGTACGTCATAGTTTCAAGAAAATAGATTTCTATTTAGTAAAATAGTAATTATCAAAGAAATATAAAACACATTTTTGTTTTTAGAATATATGTATATATCGGTTAAATATTTTAAATCTCAAATGGGATTTTGTATCAGGGAGCAAGACAAGTTTGCATTCGGATTAAAATTATCTTTATGTACACATCAAAAAAATGGCAGCCCCCAGGTATCGCTAGCAGACGATAAATTTTGTTGAGAAAATCTTGATTTATACCCATCTCGTATATTTCAATGCAAAACTATGTAGGACAACAAGAAGGAATAGATTACATCTTTGAATATAAGCACATTTATATTTTGAGGTTAATTCCCCTTGAAAAGACTGTGTTCTATACGTCTCCTAGTTAACATGGTTAATGAGATGTTTTTAACATTCAATTTAAAATACAGTGCAAATAATGCAATTTTCAATGGACACTTTACAGATTTAAAGGGGAATGAAAGGCAACAAACATTAGCCTGTAATCATGTAGATAACTGTCAACCTATTACAAATATCTTGAAATTACTGCTATTCGATTATTTAAGAAGGAGAGCAGTGTCTCAAAGAGTTGCAGTTTCCTTGCCAGACATTATCCCATGGGGGCTGCCATTTTCTTTACAAAGTAATGTCAGAGCAGTTCTATTTGTGAGATACCCACTGACCTGCACACTAGCTACAAGGCACTCATGATCACCTGTGGAATGCATGACAATGAATTTTCTCATGAACATTTAAATGAAGATACATATACTTTTATCTTGTCATATAACCTATAAGATATGTGGTTCAGCTGTTCCTTTTGTTTAGCAGGATTTGGCATGCACAAGTTTTTGCTTGGTCGGACAAAGGTTTGTCAATTCTTCAAAGATGTGACAAAGACCTACAACTGCTCTTAGATATCACCTGTGTGAGACAATGGGGGTACCAAGATGGCTGCCATTTTGCATTGGTGGCTTTAGTTGAACTAGGTGTTACAAAAAAACATTTCCCACTTTTGATCCTTAATAGTTCGAAAACTATATATCAGATAACACTGTCATTGATATGAGTAATAGCTGAATAGTGTACAATTTAGTTGGAGGTGATTTGAATATGAAAGCATAAATAAGTTTCATTAAATCCATGATTAATTTTAAAGTTGGGTTCCAGATTTTGGTCAAATTTTAACCCTCTGTACAAAACTTGAACTTTACACAGGAACCAATGATGTGTATGTGAGTGTGTGCTTACAATTACCCTGAACAGTGGATATGAATACCACCTTTTCAGAGCTCTGCTGACCAGGCTTCTGGTCTCTTGCTCCAAGGCATATGAATGCTTTATTAATAATTCATGATGGATTGCCCTGGGCACTGCTAGTCTGAATTCATGGTAAAGGGTAAAATGCATGCACATGAAAAAAGTAAGCACATGTTTCCATGTGCTTGCATACACTACATTTCATTCCAGCTAACAATCATTTTCAAATTTTGTCTCACATATTACTAAATTTGGGATATAAATAAGCATAAAATCTATCTAAAGTTTTTCATTTTAACACAACTGTCTACTAATAGTCTGACAAGTTTGTCGCTTTTTTCGATACAAAGAGATAATTTTTGGTATAGAGTTCTGCAGCATTTTTCAGTGGGGCGATTTGTTTTACAGTAGATTTATTTAAGGCTCCATATACACAAGTGTATACTCTAATTGATTTTCTTTGCTTCTTGTCATCATGTTTACAACAGAACAGAAGGTATTCATTGTAATTTCGTTTTTCAGAAGTAGGGAGAGCACTGTCGTAACTCAATGACAGTATCGGCAGGCGTTTTGCCAATACCCCTCACGAAGGAGCATCAGAAACATCATCAACAAATTTACACAACATGGGACTGTTTTGAACAGGTGGAAAAATAATTCGGGTCGCAACAGGACAGCACGCAGACTAATTCAGGCAATTTTGGATGAAGGCAGAGTATCCTCTCTTAGGGATATGGCATCTCAATTGGGTGATGTTTCATATGGTTCAGTTAGGAGAATCCTTAAGCACGATATTCATGCAAGGCCCTATCATCTTCAGGTCCTCCATCACCTGACACCCGATGATTTGCCCAGAAGGGTTGCATTATGCGGTCAGCTTTTAGATTTTGTTACTCCTGATAATCTGCCCTACTTTATCATGCCTGATGAAAGTCGATTCCATCTGGATGGGCATGTAGCGACCCATAATGCAATCATTTGGGCAACATCTGACAACAAACCACAACACCATCACACTCAGACAATGTTAAATCCTCCTTCAGTAGTTGTGTGATGTGCAATATCTGCCTCTATGCTAATAGGTCCGTTTTTCTTTGACGGGACTGTGAATGGAGAAACATATCTCCAAATGCTGCAAGACCAATTTCTTCCAGAACTCCAAGCTTTGATGGGAGAGGATATCGAGCATGCTGTATTCATGTAAGATGGAGCAACACCGCACCGTACTCGCGCAGTTAGGGCTTGGGTACAGCAAGGAGTTATCACAGAACTGTGATAACTCCTTGGTTACAGGAGACATTCCCGGAGAGAACTGTTGGTCTTCAGCTCCATAGAGAATAGCCCCCAAGAAGTCCTGACCTCACAGTTTGTGACTTCTTTTTGTGGGGATATCTAAAGGAGTTGGTCTATATGTTCGACGGCCCTTCCAGGACCTTGATGAATTGCGTCAGGCAATTGTTGATGTTTGTGATGGGCTAAGAGGGTGTCCTGACTTCATGCAGAAGTCTTCCTCTGCTTTTAGGGCATTTCGGCACAGACTTAAAAATGTATTGATATTGGGGGAAGACAAGTAGAGAGTGGGATGTTTTAAATTTTAGTGCATTTAATCCAGTTCACAATATATTTATTTTTATCATTTTCAATTTTGCTTCAGTTGCAAACTAGCATAAATAAAGCGACTTAATTCCAAGATAGGAAAATATAGATACAGTAAACTGTCAATTCTTTATTTAATTCCAAGATACGTAGGAAAATGTAAATACAGTCAACTGTCAATTCTGTAATTCCAAGATAGGAAAATGTAAATACAGTCAACTGTCAATTTTTTAATTTAATTCCAAGATAGGAAAATTTAAATACAGTCAACTGTCAATTCTTTAATCTAATTCCAAGATAGGAAAATGTAAATGCAGTCAACTGTCAATTCTTTAATTTATAATTCCAAGATAGGAAAGTGTAGATACAGTAAAGTTTGGTAAACTGTCAATTCTTTAATTTCAAAAAGAATTACAAAAATAGGTCACAAACAAAATCATTTCAACATTTTCACTTTATTTTCAGTATCTAATTTCGAATACAGCAAATAGCGTGAGAATATTTTGGTCATCTAAAGAAAGCCAGTGAATTTCATTCATTTCATTAATTTCATTAATTTCATTTAATGCTCTTTTTTCCACTGCAACATACTGGGGCAACATCATCATCATTATCACTATCATCATCGCCATCACCATCAATATCATCGTCTTCGTTATCATCATTATTATCATCATCATCATCATCATCATCATCATCACTGTCACTATCATGATCATCATTATTAGCAGCAGCAGCATTATCATCACCATCATAATCATCATCATCCTCATCATCATTGTTATCATTATCATTATAATCGTTATCATCATCATAATCATCACTATCATTGTCATCATTATCATCACTATCATTGTCATCATCATCATCATCATCACTATCATCTTCGTCATCATCATCATCATCATCATCATCAAGGACAACATCAATATTCCTATCCTTTGAATGACTTAAATCACTTCGCATTACTTTGATTGCTTCAAAATCCATTAAAATGACATCTCAGTGAAATGACTTTACACAGTTAATGCCAGAGGATGAATAAAGACTAGCTGTGATAGTGGAATTCCTCATGAATAAATAATAAAGCATTCAAACCCTGGCCATTGTCCTGGGGAGCGTTTCATGAAAGGAAGTTGTCGGATATTTCATCCGACAACTGTTATAAGCTACTGAAATCCTTGCATCTGATTGGCTGAGAGCAAATTTGTCGGATGAAATATCTGACAAGTCCTTTCATGAAACGCCCCCCAGGACCATTGTCTGGGTGTTAACCGCACACTCCCATACACACCAATTGACCCCTGTGCAAAGTTAAAGTTTTGTACAGAGGGTTGAAAATAGAGCAAAATCTGAACCCTAACTTAAAAATTAATCTTGAATTTAATGAAACTTATTTGTGCTTTCATTTTTAAATTACCTCCAACAAAATTGTACACTATTCAGCTATTGCTCATATCAATGTCAGTATTATCTGATATATAGTTTTTGAACTATTAAGGATCAAAAGTGGGAAATGTTTTTTGTAACACCTAGTACAATAGCTATTCATTGTGCAGCATCATGTCCATTGTGTACAGGTAAGGCCATGGGCCGAGCCTCAAAATTCTTCAGTTCCGTGGTCCATATCTGGGAAGTACTTAATTTTGTCATAAATGATTAATGGACATATATCTAAGAGCAATGGTGAATGTTCCCATTTGCAGATTTTGGGCATATTTTCACAATTTTGATATAAAGTTGCTACAATTAGCAGACAGCTTTCCTGCAATGATGATGTCATATCTACTCTTTAAGTGACCAATCACAGCTCGGCTATTAGAGACCTGAGTGCAAATGGCCAATCACAACCCCTGTACTCTGAGTGTTTGTGTGCATGTACCATGTCTGCCACACAGAGCATCGTATACCATGACCATTGAATCAAGCGATTCACCAACAAAACTAAGATTGAGAGGGCCAGGAAGAAGCAAGAAAGAGCAGAACATGAAGGTATTTAATTAGAGTTATATTTTTGTGTATTTGGGGAAAGCATCATTATGAACAGTCTAATTTTCTCCAGGTTTTATTTGCATGAACCGTAGGCCCAACTTTTCAACTACCAGTCCCATGCATTGGTATTTGTGTTATGGATTGACTCCTTTAGTTTAGTTTGAGTTTTGCGTGGGCTTAATTAAAAAAATCAGATGAATTTACCCACAAATAATTATTTCCTTTATAGGATATCACAATATTGTAGGAAGGCTGTTTTATTATGAAAATATTAATGTCTAAACAACCATTTTTATTATGAATTTAGCAGTTACTTTCTAGCAAAGCTATGCATGATTGATACAAATATCACTTACAATACATACAAGCTTGTACTCCACATTAGATTTCACAGGTGAATAGCCTTCAGTAGCTTTTGTATGTGTAAGCAGGCTATGGTCCATTCTAGATCATTCATACATGAGAGGAAAATACTATTTAAAATTTCAGTTTCAACTCCGAAACCCCAAATTTGTAGCATAGTAAGAGTTGAACATGTTGAATCAGGTAATTTAGCATTGAAGTACTGCTATGCTGCGTGAATGAATGGCATGTCCTATTTTACAATATTACTAAAATTATTGGATGAAGACAATCTATTAATAGACCCAATCACATTTTGACCAATCAGCGTTATTGTTGAAATAGCACCCTCCCCCATTCACTCCGGGCAGTATGCTATGGGGATTTAATGCCACTTCAAAAGTTCAATATACATTAAATTAGGAGAAGGTGATTGGACTTAATTATGTGTTTTTAAATCAAATAGCATGGTATTTCATTTTTTATACAAGAGCAAATGGCATTAAATCTCTTATATTTTTCTGTTTCCTTGTAGTCTTTGAAAACAATGCTCCCAGCTACAAGGACCATCGGTATTCCATGCGAGACAGAAGCAGTAATGGAGCCACATTTGAAGGTCCAACAACAATGACTGAGGCAATGTGAACTTTAGGCAAGGGTTCACCATGTTCTTCCAGTCCAATGCATCAAATGGGGGAAAAAGACAAAACAGAGGATAAACCATTCACAAGAAAAAGAATGAAAGAGAAAACAAATTATGCAGGTAAGCTGGTACAAGCTTCAGAAATGAGCAAAGATGAGAAGATTCTGCTCAAGACTTGTCTGAAAGACCTTCTTGCTTTGAATGTGAGATATAACTTCAGCCATGCTTCACCTCCTACCAGAATGAGAAGATTCTGCTCAAGACTTGTCTGAAAGACCTCTTGCTTTGAATATGAGATATAACTTCAGCCATGCTTCACCTCCTACCAGAAAACTAAACAAGATTCATCCCAAAGGACAAAGAAGCAGGTTTTGAGAAGAACTTTTATGAACAGTCATATGAACATTTCTGTAAATCAACTGCAGTAGTAGGAGCGGGGAAGGGCTGTGATTCCCGTGAAGTACATGCATTAAAATTACAGAAATTTTTGTATATGCCATATATTCTGCAGGGGGTTTATTTTCATGAATTTAACATGCTAAAATATTGGCAACATTCATACATACTAGCGCAGCATGGCTGTATGCAATGCAGGCTGTGCTAATTCACCTTCACTTTGCGAATGTATAATAATCATCGCTGCTTGTCGATTCCCCAATCTAAAATTTAACCTCTCGCAAAATAGTCTGGTTGATCCTATTTGCAAGAACAAAGTTTTTAAAAAGAGTAAAGTCGTATGTTTTTCAGTTAATATGCAGATGAGCTTCACTCATAACACATAACATCTTCAGAAAGAAATTTTCAAAAACATGTGTTACATGTTTTATCACAATTTTGAAAGTTCAAATTTTTTCAGCCAGTTATTCTCACAAGCAGAGTCATATTGTGTGGAATACTGTGATTCTGCATATTAGCTTTCATGATTCATATGCCCTCTCATAGTCATTGCTCCATCTATCTTATAATTTTGTAATTTTGTGTGGAATCATGGGTTACTGCATGTATTTGATTTGTAGTGGGAGCAGTAAAATATCCTAAAATAAATAAAAAGATAAATAATTCAATGTTCTGTATTTTTCTGTGAGTACAAATTAAATAACATTTTAAAGCCTTTCTCAAGTACAGTGAAATGGATTGAATATTCTGACAATAATAATGTACTAAGAGTATTTTTTTTTTGGTATGATTTTGAATACATGTCTTTTTTAAAGTTAATCTACATGTAATAGGGATAATCCTTGTTCCATTTTTAAAATTTGAATGAATGAGATGGAAGTGAATTTCGAGACTTGACAGCTTTCTAATCAGGACCATGAAGTTGCCATACTTCAGGTGCAAGATGTGAAATCTCTGATGTACATAGTTATTGACTGTTGCTGAGATGTACTTTTTACTGATGTGCTCCAAAAGCTACCACTTAGGGGTATGAGATGTAGTAATCATTCACTTTGGAAGTGGTTTTCAATGCACCTGTGAGTAGGACTTTTACACTTCAAAAATACTAGTAAAGTACAATTCATGGGCTTAGAACTTACAATGGCTACCTGCTTAATTTGGAAGACATGATCACATTTAATCATGAATAAATAAAATACATCACTGCTTACTGAGAAAAGTAAAATGTTCAAGCTTTGTTGAACACTTTGTGCAAAATGTGATTTTACATATCAGGCCTACGCACATATACTTGTTTGATGCTAATACAAACTGCACGTGCATGTATGTAAAGACTGGTTTGAATTATATCAAGAGTGTTTGTAAATTGAAGTATCCAACAGTGAATTTTATTTAAAAAATAAAAATAGGCAACATGAATATGCAGTTATGTGTCATGCTTATATTCCTGCATTGTTTTTCATGTAAGGTCACAGAGAGAGAGAGAGAGAGAGAGAGAGAGAGAGAGAGAGAGAAAGAAGGTGATACATATTAAGAGAAACAGGACAACAAATGATTAAAAGGAATACATGATAATTGCTGGGGGTGGGGTTGGAGGGGCATGTGCTTGTATCCAGGATAAACAGGAGATTAACCTTCAGAGGCCTTTTAATTTGTACATCTCAAACATTTTATCTCTCCTATTTAGTTATTCTGTTTTAATTATTAGGTCAATTATACAGTATTAAGTAAGGGGTGGGGGGGGGGGCTTGTTGGTACATATGCAAGTAGAGCTGTATGTGTGACAATGATGGCTGTGTGTAAAAATAAAAAAGAGAATGGGTACAGTATGAATTTGGATTGAAACATCTTGCTGATTGTGGGATTCATTATAGGCCAATTGTTTAGTATAAATTGGGGGGGGGGGGGGGCTTGCCTGCATATTTGTAAGTAAACAGTGTAGATCATTATGTGTGAAAAGGATGGCTGTGTGTAAATAAAGAGAGAATGGGCACATGAAAATTTTGATAGAAAGCATCTTGCTTATTTAGTGCGATACATATTAACTACACAGTATTCATTTATGTTGTTTCACTTCATGGATGTATATGCGTGTGTTTTTTTTGGGGGGGGGGGAGGGGGCTGATGGGTGAACTGATTAGAATGGGGAGGGGTATACATGGGGTATAGGGCAACAGACAGACACTGTCCTCCCTTTAGAAAAAGCAAATACATGTATAATTACGCTGATCATTTCACGAGACATCGATCACATACATGTATACTTGGTTTCTGTATGGATTACTATATAAGGTATTAATTAATATGCAAATTGAATTTTATATGATTGACCATCATTACATGACATCACATTGCTCAAAATACCATCTCTGTGCCTAAAGGCTATATCTGCTCCAAATTATTCAAAGAAATATCTCTCTATTTCATGGTTGCTAAGGTAAAAATGTCCCTAGCAACCAATTCTTTACTTTTTCCTTGTTTTCTACTTAATGCCCAAGTTTCAAACGTGGGAACATGTCATTCCTGTTTTGGATACATGTTTTGAACATATCTAGCACATTTTTAGGTACTTCCCAGAGATGGACCACGGAACTCAAAAACTAAGCAAGAAAACAGGCCTTGGCCCACGGTCTAAGGTAAATGGACATGTATTACTATGGCATCACAGTTTTTCAAAATGGTAGCCCCCATGTGATAGTATCTAGCAAGGAATCTGCAAACTTTAGAGAGATTGTTCTCCTTACTGAGTAATCGAATAGGGGTATTTTCAAGATATTTTGAACAGGCTGACAATTTCCACATGATTATCCGCTAATGTGTGTTGAGTTTCATTCTCCTTTAATCTGAATGGTCCTATTATGAACTTGTTTGCCCATATGCGAATTTGAATATTCGGAATGAACTGGCGACAGGTGGAGACGAAGTTGAATACCTATTGCCGAAAATGTATGCGTATTCAATGAATTAGAATGCGCAAATACGAAATCGGTTGCCACATTAGTTAATTTGAACGACAAAAAACGAATTTGAATGACGATATTTCAATGCATGAGATTATTTAACTAAAATGAATGCTTCTAATATAAAAAAAAAAAAAAAAAAAAATCACTGTTCCAGCTAATGCTGTAATCATAATTGCAAACCTTTAGCTCAGACAGGAATCGCCTGAGTTTTATAAGCTGATCGGTCGTTTATATATCAAGATATTTACGATTGAACATTGATGTCGGGATAGAGTACCACCGAACCCAAAAGAACTCTTACGGTTGGCATACCTCGCTCTATCACAGAATACCGTACGGGCTGGAAACCCGCTCTGAAATCGCCAAGCGCTGGTGCTTGGTTTTTGTGACTGCAGCGCAGCGAAGAAGCCGAGCGACTTGCGCTAGCGATTGATCGCGATTTTCTCTTTTTTAGGATAGTAAACGGGTTCCATTTTCTCTCATACTTTCACATATCCTTAATTATATATGTAGTTAGAGGACTGCACACAATTCACTGGCATTTGAGCTGATTTTACAATTTTTCACAAAGTTAATCAATCACTTTAATTAATCTATATATAGGGTAATTAATACCAATGTCACATAATGGTAATGTGTTCGCTTTGTGTTTACCCCTTGTAGGTACCCCTTTTTCTAAAAAAAAATGCCCTTATTTGCTGGTGACCCCTCCAACTTTGAAAGATGCTTCATCGCCCCTGATGACCCCTGAAACATGACTGGGGCAAGACGTTCTGTGCCTGCCAGATATTTTGCACCAGCAATTTTTATGATAATAGATAGCATTCTTGAGGTATTCAATCATAATGTATTACATAATGATTTCAAAAATTTGATTACAGAAAGGGAACATCAAACTTACCACGGTAGCAACGTCGGTTAACGATACCAGACATGTTCTGTATAATCATTTGGCAGGTTCAGTGTTTTGATATTAATAACGGCGCAGCTGCACTGTGACAGCAGGAGGTCTCAGTTGCCGGTGTTTGATACCCCCAGCGTAGAAAATATAACAATAGTTGCTGAGGAAAAAATCCAAGGCTTACAAAAACTTTATAAGGTTATCCTTTAGAAATGACAATAAGAATTTACTTGAGTCTCTGAGAGATTTCAAAAGTAGTAATCCAATATGCGCTCTGCTGAGATAAGAGAGCATTTAAGTAATGATGATGTAGAGGTTTTTGCGGCTGTATGTTCTAGTATAATTATGCTGATGACACTATAATTTTAGCAGAATAAGCCGAAGAGCTTCAAGATGCCTTACCAGGTGTATATCAATACTGTCGTCTGTGGAAAACTATATGTAAATACAAGTATAACAAAAGTTGTATTTTTTTCAGGAGGACGTGTTTTCGTAAATATCCATTGTTTATGTTTGGTGATAGTCCATTCGAAGTTCATTTACTTTGGGTCTACATTTTAACTAAAATGGATCTTTCAATAAGGTTATTAAGAAGCAAAGAAATCAATGTACAATCTTATTTGCAAAGCCAAAGAGTTAAGCTTGCCTTTGGATATTCAGTGTGAATTATTTGATCAACTCGTTGTGCCAATCGTATTATATACTTAATTTGAACCATGGAACAGCGAATTGCATGGTGTACGGAGAAACATGGTAGATTCAGTTTGTCTTCTGCTGTGGAGAAACGTATGGTTAATTTGGGGGCAAGAATAAGTCACGGTACATGTAGCAAGTCGAAATTGTCCAGTTGTTGTTTATAAGATTCTATACGACAATTGCATGATAAAGACGATTTCAAATCTGATTCAGCATGGATTGTTAAAGTGAATGATAGTTTAGACAAATTGGGATGTCTAACATGATCAAAATATTATTGTAGATGTCATTTGGGTTAAATCATCAATTGGTCTTAGATTGGATGATATAGCAAAGCAGAATTGGCGTGAGGAAGTGAATAGAAATCGTTTATGTACCAATTATAGAATATGTAAGCAAGAAAGTGTTTTTGAAAATAATTATTTGTTAAAATTAGATTTTGTAGATAGGACGTCTCTTTGTAAGTTTCGTTGTGGAAATCATAAGCAGCCTATAGCTGATGGTCGCTGTTAACCTGACCAGGCCCTACAATGTTGTATTTTGTGTGACACGCAGGAACCGGGAGATCAATTATTTGTTCAAATGCCCTGCTTTTGATATGACCCGGAAACTTTTTTATCGAGTCATATTTTAGTAAACGACCTAATGTTCAAAAAATGCATAAGTTGTTTAACATAAAGAATACCAAAGAACTGAAGAATCTTTCACGGATTTGTAAAATCATCATCATGTCTAGGTTTTAATATTTCATAGTATAGTGAAAGAAAATGAGTTCCACATGGCTATGGCGTTCATCACCTCCAGAAAATCAAGGCATTCCACTGCAACACACACCCGCACACACACCTTGAGAGGTTGAGAGGGCTAGGGGATTCGCATTATGGATATATATACAGAAAAAACAAGACAACAACTTTAATTTACGCTCTGTCATCTCTCTCTCTCTCTCTCTCTCTCTCTCTCTCTTTCTCTCAATTTTTATCCCTCCCCGTCTCTCTGTTTATCCCTTTGTTTATCTATTTTTCTGTATACCACTCATTCTCCTTTACTCCCCATCTCTCTCTTTGTCTGTATACATGGTATCTCTCTCTCTCTCTCTCTCTCTCTCTCTCTCTCTCTCTCTCCTGCCTGCTTTGTCTCTATATACCCCCTCTTTCCCTTTCTCGACGTTAAGTCTGCATCTTTCCCTCTTCCTCCCTGTCACATCTGTTCTCCCTCTTATATGCTTGCATAATAAGAGATAACCCAGACATCACAATCATTACATTATCGAGACCGACGGATCCCATTTTGTGATTCAAATAATACTTTGTAGTTTATATCAAGAACGTCGATTCACAGCATTAGATATATCCCGTGGTGTTATTTCTTGACCATGATGACGTTTTACAACAGGAATTTCTTTTCTCATAAAGAAAGTAACCAGTAAAATCCATGATTTTGGCAACATGATGGAAAGCTTGAAATCACTCTCTTTATATAAAAAAGGCAATTACTTAGTTTTTCAATTTCGTTTTAGAGACGTGACTCTTTTGATATGACATATTTCGCAATGTGAGAACAATACAAATGTTGCCAATTTTAGTCAAGAAAAGATGACCAATGTGGCCGTCACAATTTTTTTTTCTGGGTAGGTTAAGATTCATAACAATGCCATGTTATGACAACATTACAGGGTATTTGATTGAAACATGCACATTGAACGATTGATAACAAAACACATTTTTATCATGGAGTGTTTCCATTATTCGTGTTTACAGTTACAAACAGCATACATGTAAAAAAATAATTTACAGTCAATCACATGTCTTTGCAATGGAAATCTGTCTGTCATATCTGCCATCAGTTTCTGTGGTATCTGCTATACGCGCCTACTGATCATTTTGATATTAAAATGCTAAGTTCTTAATCGTAGCACCTAAAGTTTTCCAAAATACATTCAAGCCTATAGGCCTTCTAAAAAACAGAACTGATTTCAAACGACATGCGTGATAAACAACATGATAAAGCAGTTATCATAAGCATTATACATAACACCTTTTTTTTTTGCAATTAGAAAGCAACATTTTTCACATTCCCTACAATTAAACGTATCCAAACGTATTCAAACAATAACAAGCAAGATTCAAATATACATTACGGGAATATGTTCGATACAAATTCGGAGTAAGTAAATTCTCCTTTTTGTTTCTAATGTTACTAGCAAATGATTTATAGAATAACGTTGCTGCGAGATATTTGTATACTATTCACTTCGATTGAATTTCAGCCTTGAAAGAAAAATAAAAAATAAAGAAAAAAATCAAAGAAAACATATAAGTTCATGTAAAAAAAAGGAAATATCTATCTATAAAAGAAATGTATTGATTGGTCAAAATCTAAAACTCGGTGCACATAATTATTATTTAGAGCCCGGCTTTTTTTTTTTTTTTTTTTTTTTTTTTTTTTTTAACCGACATGTATGTAACAAAGAAGGGGTTCCATGACATTTGCTCCTGCGACAATTGCTCCGGTCTAACTTTGCCATGTTATTCCTAAACCTAAACCTAACCCTAATCCTAACCCTAACCCTAATCCTAATCTTCACATTGTCCTTAACAAAAAACCAAATCATGACCTTGACCTTAACCTTTGACCTTTCAAGATATAGACGGAGGAGCAAATGTCGCAGGAGCAAATGTCGTGTCACCCAAAGAAGGTGGTAAACGAAAATTCAAAAACAATTACAACTTATGCTAAAATACATACTTCTTCCATTCAGCTTGGTCGACACAAATTATTATATGCTTTGAATAATAATAACGCTTGTTTATCACAACCCTGAAAACGTCAACTCATTGTCCATGTTTACTCCTCAATCTATCGATGCATTTTCTTGAATGCTCCTTTATTTCGAAAATTGTTTTCTCTGACGAAAATTGTAAAATAATAAATGATTAATTCTCAGTTGCTTATTTACAATATATTAATGATCAGGTCACCCTGGTAGATATTTTTTGTTGAACTTTCGTGCTATGCAGGAGGGACTATTTGTGAAGATGTCCCCTTGATAAATCGGTTGCCTTGGTAACTTATTTAACAAGCCGAATATAGAAGGAGTTCTGCTGTTTCGTAAGGTTTTGAAGCATCTAAAGAGGATGGAGAAGGGAGACAGGGGTATGGAAAGATGAGAAATATATTGAACAAAGGGAGAAACGATGCTCATGACGCAAAATAAACCTAAGACGATATTATTTTGATGCCATGATTTTATGGTAGTGATGGTGATAATGATGATGATGTTGCTGATAATGATGATGATGATCATCATCATCATTACGATGATGATGATGATGATGATGATGATGACGACGACGATGAGCTACGGCAATAATGATGACGAAGAAGGTGATATTGATTGTGGTAATGAAGTTAAAAGATAGTGTGATATAGAAAAGATAAGGGTAAGTACATGAATATACACCTGTGAAATACATGGATCTAAGGAAAGCAGAAAAGAAGGAGAAATAGCGAATAAGAAAAATAAAAATCAAATAAATAAAAAATATTCATCAGAAATGTACTCTCAAATAGGTGCAAAGCGTTTATCATTCATGGAAAACAAACGTATCAAAACAACGTATTAGATTGTTTTCTTTATGGCACTTTGAAAACAATGTGTGTATGAGGTGTTGTTAATGTTGAAAATTTATGAGTAAAATATTTCAAAATCATCTAGGGAAGGAAGTCTACTGTAAAGATCAAATTCAACCTAGATTATTGTGCTACAACAAACTTCATCGACTTTTAAATGTAATGTTGTAACGTCTACGTTTCACTGGTCAGAGAGGCGCATCACACACTATTCGTTTAATTTGTGTTCCATGCGTAACGGAATGATAAAATGATAACTATAAATTCGTTTCTCGGGATAACTTGTTTTGCCCCCCCCCCCCCCCTCCCTGCACACACACACACAAAGAGGGCTGGTGGGATTCCCGTTATGGGTATACAGAAAACAGGTCTATACAACAATGTCAATTTACGCTCTATAATCTCTCCCTCAATTTCAACCCCCCCCCCTCTCTCTCTCTCTCTCTCTCTCTCTCTCTCTCTCTCTCTCTTTCCCTTTATCTATCTATATCTCTTTGTCTATATATCTTAAGGTATAATCCCTCCCCTCTCCCCTCTCCCCATCCTCGTCTTCCGCTCTCTTTTTGTTGGAATATCCCTCTCCTCTCTCCCTCTCTATCACTGTCTGTTTTCTCTCTGTACCCTCTCTTTTTCTTTCTCACTGTATATGTCTGTATCTTTCTCTCTCCCTCCCTTTCGCATTCGTTCTCACTCTTTCTCCCAAACCTTCTTGCATAATAAGAGATAAACCCGGACATCATATTACGTTATCAAGGCGGATGAATCCCACTTTGGGATTTAAACCAAAGATAACTGAGTATTCGAGATTATGGCCTTCCAGTACTTGGATTTGAAATGGCACATGCTGAGAATTAATATTGCTTTGCGTAAGGTTTTTATGCAATTTATTCACTGAAATTTTTCATGAAAAGTAATATTATAATTCATAGAACATCGATAATCAATATGCATACTTTTGAAAATCTGATTCCACGATTCATGTTAGCTTTCGAATGTGGCATTCCATTTAATCATCAAGTACTACAAAGATTTGTTGAAATAAGCGTTATCGCTATATGATCAGGACGTCTTTAACTTATAACTTGTAAAAATCCTTACCCGGAACGTTTTTCATGAACAGTACATGTAAGAAGCATCAGTATTACATCATGAATATATGACGCACAAATTTATAAATGGTATGAAATTATTTCACTTCCACAGAAATTTAGATTTAAATAAAATGAAAAATTTGTTTTATTTGTTTATCTTATTTTTTCCATTTCAGTGTAAACATATGAACGATACATGGCTATTCCATCATTAACAAAAACATAATAAAATCAACCGAAAACATTGTGACACACTTGAAAGCATCATAAAGGGGAAAATGATTTTATAATCAATGAAAGCTCACTCGGAGTTATTTTCCTTGCACGCAGACTAGTCTACTCGAAATTCGTGTGTATCTTTCTTTAGAGTGAAACTTCGGAATTCAAATTTGCAATCCTCTCCACAAAACTAACGTCAAAAGCTGATAATTATTCTGAATACAGGATAGCATGTAACCCCAAACATGAAGAGAAAAAACACTTTTGAAGATTTGTCCTTGGCATCTTCACATATTTGACATAGCAAATGATAGACAGTCAAAGTAACAAATTGGTTCTTGCCAGCAAATGCATCAGCAGATAATCACACACTTCATTATTGACTTTAACATACAATGTAGAATTCGACTGCAATTTTTATTTTTATTTATTTTTTTTTTTTTAGTCAGCTTTTACAAAAAATCGGATTGGCGAAATTCTTCATTGAAAGCAAAGACAAAATATGTTTTCGTCATCAGATATTTGATTACTTATGTCATTTTTTTCTTGTGGCAGCTTTTACTTGGCTTTTTAGGCATCTGAGGAGATAAACCATCATTCTCAACTGCCTTTGCTGTCTCTTTGAGGCTACGTGACAGCTTACACTTCTCTCTGATGAAAAACCTATTTATGTTGAATACTCATTGATCTAACTTTAAGGGGAAAAACAAATTAACTTTAGAATAAATAGTAATAATATGTTACATTTATATGGCGCATTACGTGAATACTTCAATGCGCTTTACAATGTTATTTAGCATGTTTAGTATTACCACTGGTCATTGGATTTCAATCCCGCGCACACAAGTGTGCACCATCTCCACTCCTAAGGAGCATTCCTACCATTTTGCACCATTCACATGCATGCATGTAGGGCAATTATGGCAAAACCCGTCACATTGACTTTGGGAAAGAGTGGCAATATAGATTAATGTCTTGACAAAGGTCGTTAGCGCTGCGGCGGGACTCGAACCGCGAATCATGTGATTCACAGTCCGTTGACGTATCCACTAGACCACGACACCTATAGGAACACATATTAAACATGTATCAATAATTCTTAGAACTTGAATAGTGCGAACAGCCGTGGGGAAGAGGCAAAACGGTAAAAAATAAAATGGATGAGGAAGAATGAAACAGAAAATTCATTTTGCCAGTCAAAATCACCCATCTCTTACTTTCATTGGAGTACGAGCACAATTTTGCCAGGAGACTGAAGTAGCCTGCCAGGATATTGATTTCATAATTTTTTCTAACGAAGCAACTGACCCCCCCAAAACAAAAAACAAAAAAAAAATAAATAAATAAATAAAATAAAAAATTAAAAAATAAAAAAATAAATAAAAATAAAATAAATATTAAAAAAAATAAATAAATAAAATAATTTAAAAAATTGACACTTTATTAAATTGAAAATGTAACTTTGCCTTCAAAATGTAATGTATAAAAACTTTAGATTGAGCACGGTCGTCGAATGTCAATAATTTTTAATATTCTCACGGGTGCAGCCCCCTACCCCTAGCTTACGCCAATGCTTGTTTCATGATCTTGATCGTTCATTTTGCCGCTCTTATAAATAGTGTTGTTTGCTAGGATTCTTCTTGGACGTAACATCCAATCTTACAGTTGTTTTTCAGCAAGGAATTTTTTCCGATGGACCATCACTTCGTTCTTCCTGAACATTTAAACGCGACCTTTTGAAAATAATAATCCCAACCGCCACGACCGCGATGAAACCCGACAACAAAATGTTTGCTACAATCGAGATTAGGATCACGTATGGCCAGGAAATAACTCTTTCAGAACCAACATTTTCCGGTGTACCTGTCCTTGTTGTTTCTGTTAATGAACTGGTGGTTCCATCGTCATGGTTGTTCATTGTAGTAGTTTGGGGTGATGGTAAAACTTGGGTAGGTGAGGTTTCATGGCATGGGTCTCTGACGTCAGTGATTGGGATGTTAGCTATAGGGTCCCATTCCCAATCTTGACATTCACATCTGTCTATAGTTTGTTGAAAGGCAGAAAAGCAGCAGTGCACATGTTCTTCTTCTTCTCTTGCCAACACAATTTGAGTTAAAGTTCCTACATTGTCTTCCACTGAAGTCGATGGAGGCAACTTGATGCCATTTTGATAACAAACTATCTGCCCTGCTCGACTCCCTGCTGCTGCTGAGCAGTATAGTTTAACCCATTCGCCATCAACATATTCATCCAGTCGTTCGCAAAATGCCCTTCCAGTGGGGTAATTAACCCGCAATCCAATTCTCAGGAAATATGGTCGTTTGACACTATTCTTGTATGCAAAGAGAATATATGTACCTTCATTCGTTCTGAAGATCGGAGAAAACGTAAGTTCAAGAAAACAATCATTATTATCAGTATTAAACTTATTTAACAGGTTTGAATTTGAAGACAATCGGGCATGTTCCGGATTTGCTGAAGTATAAAATGGGGCTCCATTCCCGTGCTGGAGTGTTACACTTGTACTTTCACACGGATAAGAGAATTTGATAGATGTCACATCTCCTTCTCCGACAGTCGATATCCGATAATCACAAATAGTCCGTGTGCTCAATAAAGTGAAAATAATGAAGAAAAGATGCTTCGGCATCTTATTGATTGAAGTATAAGATGAAATAAAAAGATAAATTACAACAGTTTTGAAACTAGATTCAAAACCGGTACTTTACATTGTTTTTACCCATTAGTACCCCCTTCCGTTCCGAATTTACATCAGTGAGTCACAGCTATTTAGTTTTGCAAAATAGACTTCTTTGACTCTTTATTGAGCCTCATGAGAAAAAAGCTTCCAATTTAAAGTTCGGAACGCAGCTTTCATCATATTCATCTTCATGGAGTTTGCCAGCGGATCCAAGCGAAAAAAAAAAAAAAAAAAAAAAAAACGCGGCTGAGAAAGCTCGTATTTCGTGAGTGTCTTAGGATCATGAAAAGAAAAGTAAGACAAGCTCTATCCAGCGTTTCCAGGATACCGCGAAGAATGATAGCATGGAAGTTTCTGCAATAAAACAAGATGTTGATACTGTCAGTTATTGTTAATGCCTTTGCTAACATAGTGTACATGGACAACTGAGTGAAAATATTATGACAATAGACATGATAGATCAGGGATATTTCATGAACTTTAGTGAACTGACTTCATTTAAGCCTAAGTCAAGCTAGAGAGGAACCGGTCGCCGATCAGCGACAACGGAAAAAAACTGCAATCATCCATAATCATTGCCAATTAACTTTCTGAGAGAAAAAAAAAATATTTACTGGGCGACTAGGCGCCGATCGGCTGCAGAAAAGACGCCAATCAGTTGCAGATTGGTTGTCAATTCTTTAAAAATAAAGAAGGAATATTAGTGGGTAGTCATTGGTAACAAGGTCGGCAAATGACTGGTCACCGATTGGCTACCGATTGTTAGCCATTGTTTGTCCTACTATGGGCAATTCCACATGAGAAAAACAACAACAAAAAAATTTTAATTTCAGATTTGTACTAATGAAAATCAGTTTAATGGTCCTAAATAGGCAAATCCTTAAATCACAAGAATCTGAAAAAAAAATTCCCACATCTCAATCAGGATTCGCACAATGCATGTTTGATGCATGGAAATGAGAACTTCAAAAATGCAACCATTTTCGGGTAATTCCGTTACCAAAGTTATATACCTCAATATAATCAATGTAAGTGGACTTGGGAATGAACGAGTTCAGGTGAAAGAATGAGTACATCTGCAGATTACGAATTGGTGAGTCCAAAATTAGTGCATAGCCTTCAAAAATGTGAGCAAAATATCTCTCATTTGTAATTCCGTTACAATGGAATTGCCCCTATGTGCCTGTATGGTCATCGATGATTACGCGGAAGTCTTTTACACATGGACCACTATAGGTTAACAAAGAACATTGCAGTTAGTGATCGGTTGGAAATTGGTCGGCAGTTGGTGGTCTACAGGTAGCCAACTAGATGCCAACTGGTCGGCTGATGAAGGTCACCGACCAAAAGAAATGCTCGGCTACCGGTAGCAACCACTGAGCGATCGATTGAATATCAGAAGAATTCCATTAAAAAAAAAGAAAGTTGTTTGTATACATGTACAATATGTTATGCTTTTTCTTTTCTTTCTTTTTGTAGATTGAAGTGATAGTAGTTTTGAAGTATAACATATACTTGATTTTATTAATTACTTACTACTGATTTATGTTAATTTAAATATATATATATATATATATATATATATATATATATCAATATATATCAATATATATATATATATATATATATATATATTTAAATTAACATTAATCAGTAGTAAGTAATTAATAAAATCAATATATATATATATATTGATTTTATTAATTACTTACTACTGATTAATGTTAATTTAAATATATATATATATATATATATATATTGATTGATTGATTGATTGATTGTTTTGTATTGTTTTGATATATATGGAATCAATAAAAGATTACTGAAAAAAAAGAACCTTCTGCCGACGAGTTCGGTCGCCAGAAGATTTTCGATGTAACATCCAAAACCTCCAGCTGACCAAAAACCTCCAGCTAATTGTCGAAGGCGGCGGGTCGCCTCTCTAGTGTGACTGGTTTAAACAGCAATGAACATATTGTCCGTATTTTATTTTATGTATTATAATACCATCATAATAATAAACGTTTCAATCAACAGGATCAAATAATATGAGCTAATTAGTAATCATTATAAAAATAATAAAGTGTAGAATGAAAATGGACAAGGTATATAGGCCTACAATGAGAACAATTCTTGACTATATTACAATTTATTCTGGTGTCAGTTCTTGGCATAATAGCGGATCCAGCATGTCCAGGGGGGGGGGGTGTGGTTTCTCGTGCACCCCCACTTTTCCAGTAGAGCGGAATGCGCCCCTGGGTTTCCAAAATAGGAAATTGTCGTGGCGCCGAATTTTAGGCCGAGTATAATCAGCGCAAATAGATTAAAAGCAATAACACTGATTCATGGATGAATACCGTCAATAACTGATACAGGGTATCAGTGCTTTTTTAAAGATAGATTTCATCGGTGTCAGGTTATGTGCTATAATATAAACGAGCTTTCGATTTGTCAAGACTGAAGTGACGTCACTTCGAAACATCTACACCTGCGTGAACTCTGCGGCCACGCTGTCTTAAAAAATATTGGACAGGAATCAGGCAATATTCTGGTATCTGTTGTTTTTAAAAACCGTTTCATAAATAACACTTTTACTGTCTTGAATTTAAAATAATTGAGTATTTTTTTTTTAAATCATTGTGTATGAATTTTGAAAAATCACAATCTCAGAGCTAAACAAGAAGAAAGTGTCATTTTGTTCCAAAATTGTTTTTCTGCTCCGCAAAAAAATCTTTGCTTTTATATATATATGTATATTTGTATCGTTATGAGTGGACCGAATATGAGAATACTTCTATATATTATTATTAATATTATTATTATTATAAAATTATGATAATTATTATTATTCTGAATGTTCTTCTTATTATCATCATTATTTTTTTTATCTTTTTCATCGTTTGTGTTATATCAATTATTACTAAATTCATATTGTATTAGTATTAGTATCAAAATTCTACTTTTTCAGACATGTAACCGTCTTAAAACACTACAACGTAAGGATATTAATGTTCAAACTAACAAAACATATATATTCTACCCGAACCCATTTTTTTTTCATGTTTCCCCGTGAATTATTAAGTCCACTCATATTCTCATATTCAGTCCAATCATAACGAGACAAAGCCATTACCTTTCACGTTTTCGCCCATGAGGGACAAAAACCATATAACGAGCTCCCAACCCAATTAATACTGGCTTTCTGTACAGCTGTATCTATCAAAACACAAATTAAAAATATCTCTCTTGAATAACAATGCAACTCATCCCATGTTGCCCAAATAAATGTACACGCATCCTTCTCCCTTTTCCATTCACGCACTGACATTTTTGAAAAAAGTAATGATATGAAATACAAGGATTATACAAAATTCAACCGCAAGCTTACCAAATCGAAATCTGTTAACTATAGAGATCAAATCTGTTCTGTGTTATGACAGACTAGGCTAATTCATGTATATGTACGGAAAAGGTCGTCAGATTTCAAAGTTGATGACGATGGTTATAAGTAACGCAAAAGTTGATGCTGTTATGAGCAATTCTCCTCTACAAATGGCGTGGAATGGTGCCAATATCATGAGCGGCTTGTTGGTCCTGTATTTATTGATCCTCACATGATAGTATCATTAACGTCACCCATATTCATAATATTCTATTGGGAAGAAACAATATACCCCCGCAGTCAAAACGAGGAACACCTTCACGATTTGTTGCTATTATGTAATTGAATAAAAAAAGCAAAGGAAAACATCATGCCGACTACTAGAAAGTTGTCAAAGCGACAAACAAGTTATTGAACAAAAACACACACACACAGGAAAACGGGTGACAGGGTGAGAACGCACCCATCGCAGGCCTCTTCCGACGGACCTGAAACATTTAACGGGTTAAACATTTTGAATGTTCATAAACCAGATAATTTCAATAGAAAATGATAATTGAAATGAAAATGATAATAGCTCACTGGGAGGTCTCATGAGCCGAGTATTGTTCGTAACGCCGCGTGAAGTATCACCTGCCGAGTACCCGGGGGTAATGTCTATTGTTCTGCTGCCTCATGCAGTATTACAAAATAGCCTTTTTTTCTGCACATCATAACAGGAATGATTCCACTGAATATGGGCCTATATTGTTGGAGGCAAATGTCACACTCCGGTGTAGGCTGATGTAATCTGTTATTAATGGGACATTCCCTATGCAGAATAAAGAGTAAAAGACAGATTAAAAAAATAATAATTAAAGATTAGTGCTGAAGTGTTTAATAAACTTATATTTATGTTCCAATGCAATATAACTATCCGAAAATGGTATACATGGTATATGTAGATATCTTATATTTCTCATCAAAAAATATTAAGCCTTCTTATTTTCCTCTATCAACCCCCCCCCCTCTCTCTCTCTCTCTCTCTCTATCTCTCTTTCTCCCTCACACACATTCACACACCGCACATACATTCGTTCTCCCTTTTCCTCTCAAACCCCGATCAATCTCATTACTATCAAGATAAAGGACAGTGTATATCATAAATAATAGCTGTTTATGTTATTTCATGTAGTTTCGTATAGACGTGAATTATTCGATTATGACCTATGCATGGGCAGGGTGGGGGGGGGGGGGGGCTGGGGGAGGGGCTGCAGTAGACAGTAGACACGTTTCATAAAATCTCGGGAAAAAATAATGAGTGAAGGCAAATCAGCCCCCCCCCCCCCACACACACACACACTTTCAAAAACACTCCACGGCCCCTGCTGTATTACTGTGTGTTTAGGGCCACCATTTGACCTGTCCATTCAACCGATGATTCCATTCGGGAATTCAAACCCCGAAGTATATCTTATATGCATGCTTAAGATAACCTTAAGCCAATCTCACGCACTAGACGCTGAAAAGGCAGCTTTCGGATGAGAAGCTGTCATGCAGGGCATAATTTCAGTGATAAGGCCTACAAGTTTTTATAAAATTTTTATTTATTTATTTTTACATGTTTACACGCCTTCACCCTACACTATATATATATATATATATATATATATATATATATATACACTATCACACAGAGAAATATTTACTTAATATTTCATTAAGTAAACTTCCTTTTGTAAAAAAATTACTTAATATATGTAAAAGTGTCTCAAATGAATATTTTTATGTAGTATTTTACTAAATATTTGTAATAAATTACATTTCGCATGTAATGTGTCATGCAAATGTAAAATTTACTTAACACTATTTCTGATAAGTAAAATGCATTTTGCCAAAAAAAAAAAGATGCCTATTATGTAAAATGTGTTAAGTACACTTTAATTTTTTAAAGGGAATTTTATCATGCAGAATGTTATAAGTCAACATTAAGTAAAATGTTTTGTAAACTCTTGTGTATAAAATACATTCTACGAATGTCAGTTGACATTTACATGATTTTGATACACAGTTATATAAAACTTACTGAACAAATCTTGCAAAATAACGCTGTAAGATATTTCTTAATAAAGATTTTGCAATATTGCCCTTTTCGTTAAGTTTATTTAACATATACAATGTAATTTGTCGTCATTAAGTAAAATGTTTTGGAAATGGTTTTGTAAAAAATACATTTATGATTATGTAAACTTCGATCACTAACGCTGTAATCCTCATAAAATGTTTTGCAAAATTGCTCGGCCAAGTCATATGAGGCCTATTCACAATAGGCCTAGGCCTATATTTTCAATGTGAAATTTATTAAAAATGCAGTGAACACTGAGTTGCTTTGCCCAGCCCCCCCCCCCCAAAAAAAAACAATAACAAAAAAACAAAGAAACAAAAAAAAAAACAATAACAAAAAACAAAGAAACAAAAAACAAAAAAAAAATCAACATGGGTTGCCTATTATGTAAAATGTGTTAAGTAGAATTAATCTTTTCCCTGTAAATCTAGCGCAATGTAATAGACGTCATTAAGTAAAATGATTTGTAAGCTGTTTGATCATAATTAGGCGTATATTTAATGCATAATTACCAAATGACCCTAAATCTACCTTTGTGTAAACTTGACTGTATTACCCAATTAGGCCCATGTCATATTAGCTTATATTTTCTATTATTTAAACTGCGTTTTGTATTTTTGACACAAGATATGCACAAGTTTTGTAACTGATTAACTTTCATTTATATACCTAATTAATTTCCCCCGTGTCGTGCACATTGTGTCGTGTTCTGTAAGTTATGTCTATGATTTTAATAGAAAATAGGCCTATCTATTGAATTACTGTCGTGCTTAATGTGACAAACTCCAATTATTTTTTTTCTTCTTCTTTTCATTTTTGTAATTTTTTTTCTAACGAAATGTAATAAGTGGCAAGCAATATATCAGGGCCGGGCATGCACTGCCGGGCATACTCACGGTGCACGTGCTGCGCTTGTGCTATATGCACGGCAAATATGCACGGCACATAATGGTACACGCGCGCGGTCGACGTATATGGAAAGCCATCGACGCCATTATTCGTATCGGATACGTACCGGATACGTATGCTCTATTTTAACGTACGTACCGGATACGTATGCTCTAATTTAACGTACGTACCGGATACGTATGCTCTATTTTAACGTACGTACCGGATACGTATGCTCTGTTAACTCGAGTACCGCCCAAGCAGCTGTTGTTTTATGGAAGGCCATCGACGCCATTATTCGTATCGGATACGTATGCTCTATTTAACGTACGTACCGGATACGTATGCTCTATTCAACGTACGTACCGGATACGTATGCTCAAATAGAGCATACGTATGCAAACGGACCAATCATAGAGCTGCATTTAAGCATACGTATGCTGAGTAAACTTGCATACGTATGCAATTTAGTTTAGCATACGTATGCTCTGTTAACTCGAGTACCGCCCAAGCAGCTGTTGTTTTGTCACTGCGGCGGCAGTGGGTGGTCCGTTATCAGTGCAGCGAAGAATGCCTAGTCTCAGCTATCCGGCGCCGGAGTGATATAAACAATATGGAAAGCCATCGACGCCATTATTCGTATCGGATACGTACCGGATACGTATGCTCTATTTTAACGTACGTACCGGATACGTATGCTCTAATTTAACGTACGTACCGGATACGTATGCTCTATTTTAACGTACGTACCGGATACGTATGCTCTATTTTAACGTACGTACCGGATACGTATGCTCTATTTTAGCGTACGTACCGGATACGTATGCTCTGTTAACTCGAGTACCGCCCAAGCAGCTGTTGTTTATATCACTCCGGCGCCGGTGGGTGGTCCGTTATCAGTGTAGCGAAGAATGCTAGTCTCAACCATCAGTCTAGATATCAGTGAGCTCATCAATGAGCACCTAAGCCTATTATAATCATCACAAAAAGATATTAAGGCAGAATTCTGAGGGGCGTCGATCCTGGGGGGGGGGGGGGGACAGGGAGGGAAATCCCCCTCCCCCGAAAATATTGGGGGCAAACATATCGTTTTGCCCCCCCCCCCCCCATAAATTCGGATGTGTAAAAGTAGATTAAAATAAGGAAAAGTGATGCAAAACTAAACCTTCCAAACAATGAAATACAAAAGGTATCACACGATCAGACTTCAATTTCGCTTCTCCAATTTTCCTTAGGTGCTTCATGTAACCGTGGAGAAGCTGTTAATTAAGAGGCGTTAAAAAGGGTACCATATACCTTCATTTGAAATGACGCCATTAAAAAAACTGAACATATACACACAGAAAAAGCCTGGTTGAAATTTTCCATGTAAATCATTTCCCGTGTATAATCGCATTAGTTCATCACGAATTTGATAATTTGATTAGAGAAGACGTGCTTGAAATAACCAGGCAACTCGGATTTGTGTTGGCTGACCGGTCAACCGGTCAACCTGGAACTCTGGTAAAGTTTAATACTTTTTGTGTTAAAATTTTACAAGGAGTTTTTTTCAGTGAATAATTCAGTGCAAAGTTTGAATTTTCATAATTATTCAGTTGTGTTTTTTTTCTCTCTCTCTCTTCAATTTTTCATCTTTTATTACTACTGGAAACAAATTTACGTTATGATTTGTATTTTTTTCTTCATGCTATTCGATGAGGACATTCATTCCCCGCCCCCCTCCCCCATGTATTAAAATTAAAGAGTACAAGGGGTCCTTTGGGGTTTTGGGGGAAAAAATGGGAGGTCTGTGCCCCTCACTGTCACGGGCTCACGGTCACTGCTTTAAATACCTTGTTTGAAAACACTTTCCGTGCCCTCATCTCCCGCTTCAACTCTGAAATATATACATGTATAAACTATCGGAATATTGGAAATGATGTATACAAGTTTGGGTTTGGGTAACCTCATTTCCCACATTATTATCTATAAACCCAAAGATATAAGGAAAGGAAAGGTGGAGTAAAAAGCAGAGGAGGGGGCACAGTGCCCCAACCTTTTCTAGCAACAAAAATGCCCCTTTTATTTATGAAAAGTGCCCTCTTTTTTTCTGATAAAAGCCCCTTTTTACTTCTAAAAGTGCCATTTTCCTTTCTAATTAAAGTGCCCTCTTCCATTCTGATATCACAGTGCTCCTTTTCACCTTCTGATAAATGCCCATTCAAATCTGATGAGTTCTTTCTCTCTCGGTCTCTCTCACTCTTTCTCCTTCTCTATCTTTCTCTCTTTCTCTCTTTCTCTCTCTCTCTCTCTCTCTCTCTAATAAGTGCCCTTTTCTCCGTATCATATGTGCCCTTTTCCAAATCTTGCAATTGCCCTCCCCCCTTTTTAAAAAGAATTTTCTACAATTCTCTCCAATAAGTGCCTTTTCCCCTAAAATAAGTGCAATTTCCCGCTTCTGATATGTGCCCCTTTTCTCCTTATTACAAGTATGATAATTGATCTTTTTTTCTTCTGATAAGTGCCCCTTTTCAAATTTGACAGGTGCTCCTATTTACTTCTAATGAGTGTCCCTTTTCTTCTCTAAAAAGTGCCCCTTCTCCCCTTCTGATAAATGCCCTCTTTTACCTAGTATATTTCTCATTGTTGCTTACAAAACGAGCCACATTTAGTTTTAAAGAATCGGTGCGGCTTGATGTAGTAGAAGGTACCAGTACAATGTAGCACAGCAGAGCTCGGGGCAGGAGGGGCACAATAAAATGCACGAAAAAAAAAATGTCATTCCGCTCGCTCCAACTATATACCTCGCACTTTTGAAATATAAATAAATATGTTTTAAAAGGTGGCGTGCGAGTTCGAAGGGGTGGAATGCTTCAAGCAGACTAGCGTAGATGGGGGGGGGGGGGGGCAGAGTGCCCCCTTGACAGCTTTTCCTCCAATTTTTTTTTCCTCCATTTTTTTTTCTGCTTGTCAGAGAATTATGGAGGAAAACATGTGATAACCTTACCCCCCGCCCCCACTGAGCGACTTTTTTGAGGGCTGGGGAAAGGAGTTGTCCCTCCCCCCCCCCCCTCACTGAGCGAGTTTTGGAGGGCTGATGAGAAGAAAAAAATACGGATCTCCCTTCAAGCAGAATTTGCTCCCTCCCCCTTCCCCCCCCCCCCCCCCCCCCCCCTTATATAAGCTTGAACCCTCCTGGCGCGCCTGATTGCAGGGACATTGTTTCAACTTCATGAAGTTTCCGGCCAGCAGAGGGCCAAGCCTGCCTGAACCACCGCTCACTCCTTCCAAAATACTATCATTTTAACAGGACTGGCATAAAATCCACCTCCTATACGTTTGCTGAAAATGTATAGTGATCGCGTGATAATGTTGACTTGTTGAGTGCCCAAACATGGCCCGTAGAAGCAGCTACTTCCCCATGAATAGTAAATTGGAGAGTCGTCAAAGCCTAGTTTTTCATTTAATTTAAAGAAAAATGCAATTCTTGAATTTGCCCCCAAATCAACTCTCTGTCCTCTACATGGTATCAACCTACTGTTATGCAAAAATGCATACATTGCATTGGTAATATTGCATTTTGGTAATAGTAAAATTAACGTGTTTTTTTTTTTTTTTTTTTTTTTTAGGTTGAGTTGCCCATAGGGTGTTGGTAAATCTGATTTTATCACAGCTATAATAGGCGTTTTCAAACGTGATTCAGGTAAATAAAATCTTTGAATGAATAAATGCATGCAGGGGAGGTGGGGAGCGGGGGGGGGGGGGGGCGGGAGACACGTACCCCGGAAATGTTAAAAATTTAATATTCATGTATAGCAAATAATGAGTAAAGATTGGTCGCGTTCCCCCGGTCGTGACAAGAAATCGTCGCGCATGAATGCATGCACTTTTTTTTTTTTTAGGGGGTCACCCTATCAAAAATAGAGTAACTCATTTGCACGTTATGCATAGCATATAGCAATGATCCATGGACAAGAAACTATGCTAGGAAATGAATGTCTGCCTTGCTCGAAGTGTGGGGACGGTCAGGAGAGCCCTCCAAAGCGGCCAACATTTTGAGCTAGCCACTGGCATGCTGGTGGGGAGCTTGGGGCTGCAGCCCCCCCCCCCAAAAAAAAAAGTTCCCAGAACAAAACAGGAAAAGGAAAAGGAAAGAAAGAAAAGGGATTAAAACAGAAAGAAAGATAAAAAGAAAACACATTCCTTTTATTTATCCCCGGCTTGAAAAAAAAACTTGAGGACTTCTTTTAAAACATACGTATAAATGTCTGAAGAGTCTTAGTATCTCCCCTTCTATAATACATTTTGTGCTTATATTTTGCATGCAAGATTTCTTTGTTTTATCATGATTTTCTTATAATGGGAGAGGAAATCATATTTTTCAAACTGAGGGAATGTGTGAAATCTAATGTGACATATTAATGCAAGCGGCGCACAATTCGGGGGGATGGACTTAGTGACACGTCCCCAGGAAATCTGGAAAACATAAAAAATATGTACTAAATAATGAGGTAAGGCTACAGCACACTATTAAAGCTCTGAAGTGCTCTAGAATGCAAAGTTTCACTTTTAAAAATGGAAAATGTTCTCACTCCGCTCCCTCGTTTAATACATTTAATATTTACATTTTAAAAAATCTGTAAACAGGTATTATTACATAGGCAAGGAGGAATCGTCCCCCGAAAATTGAAAGCCGCAAAACATTGTCAGGATGACGATTTGAGCTGCCTGTCTCCATAAAAGAAGAGAGAAAATGTGGATATTAAGCTCAGACTTCGATTTACCTGTGTGAATAAAAGTGGTCTTAAATACAAAGTTTCAAACTATTAAACGTAAAATTTCTAGCGACCTCCCAATAGAGAATATTAAAGTTATCCAGGGCATTGATAAGACGTGTGACATTTTCACGGTATAGCAAAATTCAATGTTTTATTATTTGTAGAAGGGGCAGCGATGTATCCCCCTTCAAAAAATTGAGATCCGAGTACAGTACAGCTCAAATTTTGGGGGCTCATTACGCCATTGGAGCTATAGCTCAGCGTAAATGGTGACTGGGTGAAAACTGCTGGAAAATGTAGAGCATAACCCCCTGTATCATGAACACAGGTGTAGCCAGGATTTTTCAATGGGGGGGGGGGGGGGGGGCTGGGCTGACGTGAAGGATCCAACGGCGTATACGTAACCAGGATTTCATTTCAGGGGTAGCGGTTGTGAGCACGCAAAGCGTGCGAAATTGGTGATGAGCATGCGAAGCGTGCTCCGCAGGGGGTGGGTGCAGGAAGGGGGAAGTTTGCCCCTCTCGCGCGAAGCGCGAAAGCTCTGACGTTTTATAGAAAATTTGAGAGAAAGATAACTCCTCGTAGCACCTTTTTTTTTAAGGCGGAAAGTTAGTTCGACGTTCGGACTGCTTTTCAATTATTTGGACGCAATACCGCACTGTATGTAACAGGGATGGGTGAAGGGAGGGGGGGGGGGGGAGGAGTTTTCCCCCTTCCCGCGCGAACGCGAAAGCTCTGACGTTTTAGCAAATTTGAGAGAATGATAACGGCTCGTAGCACCTTCTTTTAGGCGGAAAGTTACTTCGACGCCCGCGCTGCTTTTCAATTATTTGGACGCAATACTGCACTGTATCCAGGGCCGGTGGGTGCAGATAGGTGGGGGGGGGGGGGGGAAGAGTTTTCCACTTCCCGGACGAAAGCTTTGACGTCTTATAGCAAATTTGAGAGAAAGTTAACGGCTCGTAGCACCATTTTTTAGGCGGAAAGTTAGTTTGAAGAGCTGCTTTTCAATTATTTGGACGCAATACTGCACTGTATGTAACGGGTGGGTGCAGTGAGGGGGGGGGGTCCCCCTTCCTACGCGAAGCGCGAAAACTTTGACGTCTTAGCAAAATTTTAGAGATATAGATAACGGCTTGTTTAGGCTTTTTTTTCTCTCACTTTCCCCGCTTTTTCGCTCTCCTTTCTTTTTTTTTTAACGGGCTGAATGGGGGGGGGGGGCGTGACCCCATGGGCCCCCTGGCTACGTCTATGATCATGAATGACTACTGCCAGATAAATTGAGCCGTAGGTTGTGCCTGCCAGACGCCCCGAATGCCAGATGCCCATAATTGATTTTTTTTAAAAGGAAGGAAAAAATAAGATTGGCGAGAAAAGTAAGGGTGAAAGCTAGTGAAAAATATATAGAGTATAATCCCCTATATCATGAATGACCACTGCCATATATTTTAAGGGATGGTTGTTCCCGCAAGACGCCCCTAAATGCAAAACGCCCATTATTAGGGCATGGTAATGATAAATAAATAAAATAAAAGGGCTAGGTTGGCGAGAAAATTAATTTGATGGCAAGTGGTGGAGAATATAAAATATAACCCCCTGAATCATGAATAAACCCTGCTTGAATTTTTTAGGAATGTGTTGTGCCCGCCAGATGCCCCAAATGCCAGACGCCCATAACCGATTAAAAAAATTAGAAAAAATATTAATTAATTAAACAGCTAGATTAGCGAGAGAAATAACTCGATGAAAAGTGGTAAAAAATATTGAGTGTAATTTCTGAATTATGAATAACGACTGCAAGACATTCTGAGAGGTGGGTTGTGCCCACCAGACACCCCCAAAAGTCAAACACCCGAAAATTATTTAAAAGTTTTGAAATTAAATGAGATAAAAGAGCTAGATTGGCCGGAAAAGTAACGGATGAAACCTGTTGAAAAATATTGAGAAATAAACCCCGTATCATAAATGAACCTTGCCAGATGTTTTGAGTGGTGTGGTCGGGTGGTCATTCATAATACAGGGGGTTATGTTAAGCATTTCTACCTCAATTATTTTTAACCTCAAAGTGCCAAACGCTCATAAAATTAAATGAAAAGAAATGAAAAATAAAATAAATGAGAGAGCTACATTAGCGAGAAAGGTATAGGTTGTGCCCGCCAGACTCCCCCGAATGCCGGATGCCCATAAATGAGGTTAAAAATAATTGAGGTAGAAATGCTTAACATAACCCCCTGTATTATGAATGACCACCCGACCACTGTCAAACATGATTGTTGGTAGAGTCTGCCAAACGCCCATAGAAAAGAGAGAGATAGATTAGCCAGAAAAGTAAAGGGATGAAACTTCATGGAAAATATGGAGCACATTGGCAGACGTTTCAAGAGGTGGATGTGCCCACCAGACACCCCAGAGTACGTCAACCATTAATGGTGATGGGCGTTTTGCATTTTGGGGCGTCTAGCTGGTACAACCCAACACTTAAAACGTCTGGCAGTGGTCATTTATGGTATAGGGGCTTAAGCTCTACATATTCCACTATAGCTTTCAACCCGTTACCTTTCTCTCTAATGTATCTCTTTTAATATATTCATTTATTATCATTATTCACCACTGACGAGCGTTTTGGATTTGTGGGGGCGTCTGGCAGGAACATAACCCACCACTCAAAATGTCTAGCTCTTTTATTTTACTTTATTTCCAAATTTTTAAATCAGTTATGGGCGTTTGGCATTTGGGGGCGTCTGGTATTGACAACCCATCTCTTAGAACGTCTTTTCTCTCTGATCTAGTTGACTTATTTTATTTTATTATTCTATTTTTTATTTTACAATGGGCATCTGGAGTTTGGGCCTCCGGCGCTCACAACCTACCACTTAAAACGTCTGGCAGTGGTCATTTATGATTAAGAGGGTTATACTGAAAGTTTTCCACCAGCTTTTATCCCGTTAATTTTCTCGCTAATGTAACTCTTTTATTACATTCACTTATCATTATCGTGCATTAATGCATTAATAGGTCAAAATCACTATCTCGGCACAATTGGAAAGTCACAAAATCAGAAAAATAAACTTTGTTCAACACATATCATTTTATTGTGAAAATAATGCATGTATTGTCAAGTTAATATCCTTTGATTATTGGTTTTTGAAATTTGCTGATTGACTAAATGTTCACGTTTTCGTTATGACATGTATAATTCAGTGTGAAACCTACGTTACCGAGCATTATACCTTTTGATAGTCGTGGGTGAAATTTATTTCTATTGACCAGTACTAATTTGCCACTTCTAAAAGAAGCAATATGGTGCCTAAAATTGAACGATAATGGTCTATTACGTTCGTTGAGTTTGATTGCGAAAATCACTGAGGGGAATTAAAGTTTGGAAACATTAATACTTGCAAAAAATTTGATTGCCAAAATCACAAATCGTAATCGTTTTACTTCAAACAATATATCTGAAAGATATAGATATGATTTAAACATTTATAAAGTCATGTAATGGTCAAGTTTACATGATGTTCATCAAATCTTACGAACGAACAACATGTAATATGTAACTATCTCATTAAATGTGGTAACGTAGGTTTCATGAAAGGTAACGTAAATTACATATTCTAAAAATCTGACAATAACTAAGAAGGTTTAGTATTGTATGCATGAAAACTACTGAAAGTTGGTTTGTTACATTCTCAAATAATTTCATGAAACAAAATAGACCTTATTACTATCTAATTGATTTCAATTCCTGGTAGATTTAAATCACATATGGTGTTCCGAATATGGGCCTTCTATAATCAAATGTAAAGTGACAAACATATGGAAGTGTGAATGATAATCAAAACGTGGTCAGTTGTGTTTTCCAGATAATGATATTTATATCAATCCCCCTTTTTCTGTTAACAATTTTAATTAAGTGTAGATAGCAAAAATTAGAAATAAAGTTACTTTGAAAAGAGTAACGTATGTTACTTTAATATCTGACAATGCTAAACAATTACTCTATCACAACTAACATTCAAAATCTGCTAGTGTGGATGAAATATAACACGAATGTGGTAAGAACTCGCAACTTTAAAATTTAACAATTTGTCTTTTTGAACTTTAGCAATAAAATACTGAAAGTGTGGAAGAACTGTAACACCATTGTGAACTGTAACACATTGTGAATGAACTATAACACTATAGATCAACTATATGTCAAACGTATGGAAGTGTGAATGATAATCAAAACGTGGTCAATTGTGTTTTCCCGATATTTATATCAATTCCCCATTTTCTGTTAACAATTTTAATTACGTTTACATAGCGAAAATGAGAAATAAAGTTATTTTGAGAAGAGTAACGTATGTTACTTCAATATCTGACAATGTTAACAATTATTTTATCACAACTAACATTCAAAATCTGAAAGTGTGAATGAACTATAACACGAATGTGCAAAGAACTAGCAAATGTAAAATTTAAAAATTTGCCTTTTTGAACTTTAGCAGTAAAATACTGTGAATTATTCTGCAGATTTTGTTCTGAACATTGGCAACCGCCTGGTGTGGATTTCCACTGAATGGATATTGTATTAAAAACATATTGTAGCATGAGAGCTGAATAACATAATAATATATAAAATTGTATCAAAAACATATTGTAGCATGAGAGCTTAATAACATGCCATGTACATTCTTCAAAACGTTACGGTATAAGTATCGTGAAACGCTTGAATTGAAAAAAAAAGCACTAATTTCATAAAAGACATTGATTTGCATTCCGAATAAAGTGTAAATGAAAATTGAATGAGAGAGATGAAATGAGGAAAAGGGAGATTGGAGTAAATGGAGACAAGATGATATTACGGGAAGAAATGAGAACCCCCCCCCCAAAAAAAAAATGATATGATGAGGAACATAGAAGTGGGAGATGAAGATTATTAAGGCTTATGATATTAATTCCTTATGACCGGACGCATATCACTCTTATAGCCCTACAACTTAATTACATCACATAGTAGGCCTAACTCTAGTTTTGCATGTATGAAATTATTTTCATATAACCTCTAAATTAATTGTATTAATTATGCTTACAATGAACATATAACCAATGTTTTATATGGAAATCAGTCAGTCAATTAACCCGATAAAATATTAAAAACTCATCTGAATTATTCCAGTTAAGATCTGTCATACGGTTCTGATCAAGTCAGACAGCGGCCTTGAATGCTTCTTCGATCAAAGCCTTTTGCTCGGGAGACAAAGTGATCATTCTTTTAGAAGCATCACAAAAACATGGTGTAATGTGACACAACACTTTATCCCGTGCCACCCATATTGCATCCTTTTTTACAGGCCATTTGTATTTTCCTCCTGTATGGGTACCAGAACATTTTGTCATGAAGTCAATATGAATGTCACTAGAGTCAAATTTGATGACTTTTCCAATGTACCACTGCTTGTCATAAACTGCAGCAACCCAATCGTCAACACCATATGTACGCGAGGACACTTCGTTGGTTGTTGATGAGGATCCATCATTTTCAGACATGCTTGTGTTGCTTGGACTCTGTGGTGCCACAAAAGCACCCGTTGTTGACACGGTAGTCGCGCGATGAAGGAGACGATTGTGTATCCACCCTTCGCACATTGTTTCAACTTGGCCTTCTTCACGACTGCCATAGCAGCTTGGACAGTAGCAGGACAACTTTCTGAGAAGAACTCCATTGTCATGACCAATCACTGCGTGCATCTGCATTGTCCCAGGAAAGGTTTTCACACTGGACCACCTCTCCGCAATGAGAAGACTTCCTGCAGCACAGTCTCCCTTGGCTACAAAGAAGTAGTTGATCTTTGAACCCGAGCATTCATGGCGTTCTTGTGATGCCCAGGAGAAAAAGTCAAAGGCATCTTGGATCACTGCTGCACTTCTCTTTACTGCGGTGTCTGCAAGCCGTTTAACGGTACCCCCGATCCCATCGCACGGACCCTTCCCGTGGCCACTCTCGAAATAGTTCCATTGAGCGTGTATGCCGTCGAAGATATCAGCATGCTCACTTACCAACGAGAACATTGTTTTGTTTCTATACTGGGATGTAGGACTGTCGGTCCAGTAGTGAACCTTGTGGAGATGGGGTATCAGCTCTTTGAGTTTTGGCATGAGCTTGGTGAGTATTGCCAGTACTGTTGAAGTGTTGTGATTTCTGTCATCAGACACGGCTGCAAAACTTTGATGAACTAGTTCATCCCTGCCGTCGCGGAAGTACACGACAATTGGGTGGAGTGTCACCCCATCCTGACTCCAGTAGGCGCTTTGAACCTCTTCAAGTGGGACGCAGACATAGTTCTCGGCAAAATCCATTTGTATTATGCACTCATCTGACTTCAAAGAATTCTTGCAATCTAGCAGAGCTTTGAATTGGTTTTTTATTCTGACAACATGTTGCCTGAATTCTTGGATCTCCTTCTGAAAGCGCTTGATAAAGTCAGGTTTACTTGCAGATATGCGAATGATTTTGATTTTCTTTCTCCCATCTACCTCAACCCTTGACCACTCATCATATTGGATCTGCTCTGACTGCAAGTTGTTGAGGAGAACATCTACCTGAGCATCATTATGTTCTTTAATGAACTCATCAGGGTTGTCATTTACAGTAGCCCCTAGTGCTTGTAGTGCTTTGAGCTTTAATGCAACATTCTGATGCTTTTGACAAAGGCAAAGATCTCTTGAGGCGAACTGGACAGGCTTAATGTGTGGACATAGGGTTTGTCGCACGCGGTTGAATGCTGACAATGAGATCTTTCTTTTCCCATCGTTTTCTGCCAGATACCTTGCATGAAGATTAGACAGATAATCAGTCAAATACCTCTTCTGACACTTGGTTCCGTCTTTGCCCTTGCTTGAATCATTTTTTCCCGGACACATACGTGATACATCATCTCTGTGCAGAAATTCTACCACTTCCAGATGGAGAGAAGTCCAGCTTGGCCGTGATTGTCGAGTTGCTTTGGTATGTTTGTTTGCCCTCGACAGGTTACGTCTCCCCAAGCCAGTTTCTGTCCGGAGCAACTTTATTAGGCGGTATTTTTTCAGAACCTTTGATCCAGCTACTAGCTTGTGAAGAATCCTGCGATCAGACATCTTTTTGCTTGAGTTTGACGAACCTTGAATTTCTTCCATCAACGCATTGGAGAATAACAACCGTTTTCTGATTGATGGAACAGAGTTTGGATCTATCCCTTCATCTTGTAGCTGAGAGTTTGTACGGGAGCGCGGGGTATTCTTCTCAACTTCTTTTCTTGCTGGCGTTGAAGTCATGACTTTTTTCTGCAGCCTCTCACACCTTTTCTTTAGTCTATTCTTGTCTTTCTTTGCCGCCTGTAGCTTTAGTGTCAGCTGTTCAATGTTTCTATGAGCCTTGCTCAAACACCTACTCACTCGTTTTCTTCTAATTGGCTTTCGGAATGGCATTTTGATAGTAAGGCCTAACTGGTTAGATATGTCCGGGGATATGTCCGAGATAGCAGAATCGTCAGCTGTGTCATTTCCGACGTCATCTATGTTCATGTTTCTTCTTTCTTCCATTTCCTGTCTTACTCGACGAACTTGATCTCTATGCTTTCGCACTCGTCTATTCACTTGCGTTCTTCTCTCTTGGGCCCCCTTCTTTGTGAGCGTGTGCACCGGTTTGTAGTATTTTTTCACCCTCTCTCTCTCCGACTGTAAGTAAGCATTTCCCCCCATCTTTTGCCGTTTCCTTTGCCTGTAAGCAGCCTGAATTTCAGCCCTGCTCCTAGCCATTCCTTTGGGGGAAAATAAAAAGAGAAAGGTTATATTGTATCTTATGTTTTCAATTATTACATTTTGAAACTTACGTTACCATTTTTGACAGGGGAAATGCGCTATTATGTTCCAAGTCATGGTAAAGATTGTCGGGTTTATCAATTGATATCGACTAACTTGTTACACAGATAGGCCTTATACGGCTATTCATAATACTTCCATTTTGTTTTCATTAGAACAAAACTATTTATATCTGATTTTTTTTTCAAAAAAGAAAGCGATTACATATACTGACATATTACAAAGACAAACAGGGAAGAAAATCAACATTAATAGATTTAATAAACCGATATACGCCCCTCCTTTATATTGGGAAAAACAAAATTTGTTCATTGGCTTGGGGAAAATCTTAACTGGTATTCAAAACTCGGTTGAAATCTTGAAACCTACGTTACTATCATTTGAAACCTACGTTACTATGACGAGGTGGATAAAATATCAGCCTATGAACTTCGTTAAAAACCTTAATTCAACCAATTTAGATCCATCTTATTTATGAAGAATATTGGTGAGTATTAATGTAAGAACGGTATAGTGATAACAAAATACCAAATCTTTAAAAGGGCTTGTTTTATCTTAAAAGATTTCATGAACATAAAAATTGAACGAAAGACAAATATTGCTTGAAGTGATAGTAATTAGACTTATTTTATATAACTTTTTATTCCTAAAATTCTACGAATAATGAAATTAACTGTAGTACTAGCTCATTATAAACATAAATTTACTATTAGCAAAATTAAATTGCCTTGTATCTTCTATCTATGGAACAACTTCTATTTTGAAACATACGTTACTACAGTTGAAACATACGTTACATTATTAGTAGTAGCTTTCAAGGTATAAAAGATCGATGTAAGAGTAATTTAACATGGTTAAACTATTGTTTGATTTTCTAGCACTTCTTAAGAAGCCCTTGACCAACGGTTGCACCTAAAATACACTCAAATATTTAGTCAAGTAAAACCATACAAATTTTTTATGAAATTAAATACTTACTAGTCAGCTTCCAATGCAAGGGAATAGGAAAATAGGACCAGATACACCAATGAACTTGTAGAAAGTTGTTGCTAGGCTTTCTGACAATGACCGTAGATGGCTCATCTTCGTTACATATCGAGAAAAATCCTTTTAACACCAAAAAGGCCGAGGTCTACGCATATGGTAACGTAGGTTTCATCACGTAAGTTACATGATGGGGTAAATAAATAGCTGCTGACCCCAAATTGCTCTTTGCAAGTATGATTTCGTTGACCCTCTGACTTCCCTTTTACCAATGCTAACTGATGAGATACATATCAGCAACATAGGTCTGTACATATTGCCCTAAAACGGTAACGTAAGTTTCATCTCTTAAAGCTACGTTTCTATAAAATGTATTTATTTTGGTTTTGGTGAGATAATTCCTACTTATGAATGGGAGTACATAGGTATCTATTCTTATGATATACTCGATGTGTCAAATGAATTAAAATAAGCATATTTACGATGACAGGAAGAAATTAATTATTGATCTAAAATAAGGTAACGTAAGTTTCACTACATTTGGCGACACATTTTATTTCATCCTCACGTGAAAACAAAACATTTGTATCAAAAACATTTGATTTTATTTTGTGGAGGGATCATTTATATGTATATTAATTGAGTTTGAGGGCAGTTCCTGTTTACTTAATTTTGGCAAGATATGGAAATTTAGAAAATATTTGACCGGCGACACGCGGTTTTTCACTATTACATCGGATGGGTTTGCTGATTTCTCATTATCTAACAAAAGAAGGTCAGTAATATGACTTTTTTTTTAAAGAGTGAATCTCGTATAATAAAAAGAACATCTTAACTTGACCATTCTATATCGATTTTATTAGTAATTAAATCCATAACATGTGCGACACGAATTTCAAGCAATTGCGCCGAGATAGTGGTTTTGTTCATAATAGGCGTTTGCCACTTGGGGGCGTCTGGGTGGCACAACCCACCACCACAGGCGTAGCCAGGGGGCCCGGGGGGGGGGGCATGCCGCCCCATTCAGCCCCTTTAAAAAAAAGTAAGAGCGAAAAAGCGGGGGAAGTGAGAGAGAAAAAAAAAGCCTAAAAAGGTGCTACAAGCCGTTATCTTTCTCTCAGATTTTGCTTAAACGTCAAAGTTTTCGCGCTTCGTGCGGGAAGGAGGACCCCCCCCCCCCCCTTACTGCACCCACCGGCACCTGGATACAGTGCAGTATTGCGTCCAAATAATTGAAAAGCATCGCTTCAAACTAACTTTCCACCTTAAAAAATGGTACTACGAGCCGTTATCTTTCTCTCAATTTGCTATAAAACGTCAGAGCTTTTGCGCGGGAAGGGGGACCCCCCCCCCCTCCCTCCCTTCACCCACCCCTGTTACATACAGTGCAGTACTGCCTCTAAATAACAGAAAAGCAGTCCGGGCGTCGAATTAACTTTCCGCCTCAAAAAGGTGTCGTTATCTTTCTCTCAATTTGCTATAAAACGTCAGAGCTTTTGCGCGGGAAGGGGGAACACCCCCCCCCCCCCTCCCTCCCTTCACCCACCCCTGTTACATACAGTGCAGTACTGCCTCTAAATAACAGAAAAGCAGTCCGGGCGTCGAAATAACTTTCCGCCTCAAAAAGGTGTCGTTATCTTTCTCTCAATTTGCTATAAAACGTCAGAGCTTTTGCGCGGGAAGGGGGAACACCCCCCCCCCTCCCTCCCTTCACCCACCCCTGTTACATACAGTGCAGTACTGCCTCTAAATAACTGAAAAGCAGTCCGGGCGTCGAACTAACTTTCCGCCTCAAAAAGGTGCCGTTATCTTTCTCTCAATTTGCTATAAAACGTCAGAGTTTTTGCGCTTCGCGCGGGAGGGGAAAACTCCCCCTCCCTGCACCCATCCCTATTACATACAGAGCAGTATTGCGTCCAAATAACTGAAAAGCAGTCTGGGCGTCGAACTTACTTTCAACCTAAAAAAAGGTGATACGAACCGTTATCTTTCTCTCAATTGCCCTCCCTGCCCCCTCCCCTCCCCCCAGTATCGACGCCCCTCAGAATTCTGCCTTAATATCTTTTTGTGATGATTATAATAGGCTTGGGTGCTCATTGATGAGCTCACTGATATCTAGACTGATGGCTGAGACTAGGCATTCTTCGCTGCACTGATAACGGACCACCCACTGCCGCCGCAGTGACAAAACAACAGCTGCTTGGGCGGTACTCGAGTTAACAGAGCATACGTATGCTAAACTAAATTGCATACGTATGCAAGTTTACTCAGCATACGTATGCTTAAATGCAGCTATGGCAAGCCATCGGGGTCTACCTACGTCTACTAGTACGCGTACCCAGTAGACGTCACGTAAAACCAAACGGTACGTCACGTCTACTCGTTACGTGACGTGTACCCAATTTCGTGTACTCTGTCGTGACCTTACGTCACGTCACGTCTGTTCAATTACGTGTGCTTTGCTCAATACGTCACGTCTTCTTTGAAATGGTCTAATTCCAGGCTTTTTTTTTTTTTTTTTTTTTTTTTTTTTTTTTAATGAGACTGCTTCTTTTTTCTACATAGGGGATGTAGGATATGAGAGTTTGGGAAGTCAAATCCCGATTATCAGGATTCCCCTCTTTGTTATGAAAATGGATGGCTCTATCATGATCAAGTTCAGGGGTCGCTGAACCGGGGGGGGGGGGGTGATCTAGCTAGGGATTGCAGGCTTCCCCTCCACACACATACACGCACACACACTCCCCTTTGCTTATATTAATAATAACATATTATGCTCTTACTCATGCTCAACCTCCTGCCCCCACTTTTCGAACGCTCTGTGGCCCGTGAACTAATAATTATTATGGTGTCTTTCCACGTATACTAACATCGTTTACCGGCCTAACCAACTTGAAATTAGGGCGTCCTATTTCGTTTCAAGCCTTTTTTCAAAACATGTATGCTGCGGTTTGTGGTCTGTTATCTTCACTTTTGCATAAACTAAAAAAATGAGGGAAAGGTAACCGTTTCCTTTGTTTTCACAATAGAAGATCGGACAGGCAATCACTAAAAAAGAAGAAAATGAGAAAAGAAAATTATATTTTGTACTTGCATGATAGCCCTCTTGCCCTCGAGTTTGGGGGCAAAAACGATTTCCCCTCCCTTCCCCAATGATGGGCCCCCTCGCAAGAAAACAGAAAAGGAAAATTGCATGTAATAATTTTCCATTACAACGATGTATAGGCTTAATAAGCTTATTAGTGCTCTAAAATGCAAACTTTCATCATTTAAAACCAAAATTTTCTCACACGGACACCATCCTCCCTCGTGTATTTATAGACGCAATGTAGCAGATGCTTGCTTCCATTTATCGGGGGAAGGATTTTTGCCCCCACTCCACGACAATCAAGCTTATGCGATCAGCTTTCTAGTACTCTAAAAGGTTTTTTTTTTTTACTTCCGGCGCCCCCGAAGGGTTCTAGCTTATTTAATTTATTTATTATGTTTGTTTTTCTTTTGGGGGTGGGGAAAACACTCTGAAGGCCCACCTCAAAAGCTTACTACTTGCTCACAGCCCTACCCCTACCCCCCCCCCCCCCACGCCTCCCGAAGAAGCCCATTCCCCTGTTCTCCTATTTTTTCATACATATATATTTCATGTCATTTTGAAAGTGGAAGATTTACAAATTTTATTCCCCCAAAAATGCAAAACGTGAAGCACGCCTATCATCCATTGTTTTCCGTGGGGCCACTCGTTTTTCCGTAGGTTCGTTTTTTCCGGAGGTTCGGGTTATTTTAAAACCTGAAAACTGAATGTACACAGTATCCCCCTCTTTGACGGGGATCCGGACCGCAATTTTTTTTTGTCAGGACTTGCGGGGCCGGCCTTATAGTGAACAAATTCGGAGGCCGCAGAACGGGAAAGTTGGGGGGGGGGGGGCTATGGGGCTAAAGCCCTCCATGTTTACACCCTTGAGATTCGTTTCATTATGCTTATCAATACCGTGGAATTCCAATAAAACTCTGAATCCCCCCTCCATTTAAAAAAAAATCATGCAATATTTTCCACTTATTGAAACAACATCATTTAAGGTGTTAACAAACTTGATATTAGTGCGCCCCTTAGAAAGGTTTACTGCAGGACTATATTTCTGAAAGAATGCCTGTTTCTGGTTTTATATATGTTCATTGTTTTACTCGGTTTCCTTAAGGGAATAAATAACAAGTAATCACAAGAAAAAATAATCACATTTTGTATGTGCATTGGTACGTCGGTGCAGCTCTGCATTTTTCCCTCTGCCACTTTTTGTATCGTCCTATTAAAATTTTCTCTTCGTCTATTGTTTTCCTTGTTCATTTATTCCCTTCCCGTCTTCTTTTGATTTCTCTTGCTTTGTTCATGTAAAAAAAAAACGGACGTGTGACTCGAACAGTGTGGTGGGGGTAATCAGAAGGACCCTTTCGATGGACAATCAAAATTGAGCTGGATTAGCGGGGGGGGGGGGGGGGGGTGGGGAATGAATAACTGGATGAAACCTAGTGGAAAAAGTTCAGCAAAACTCCCGCTATCATGAATGGCCATGCACTGCCAGACATTTTATATTGCGGCTGATGCCCGGATGCCCGCTAGACGCCCCCACCCCCTCCCTCATTGAGCGAGGTAGGCCTAGGTTGGAAAGGTATCAAACCCAATGCACTCTAGCATAATAATATAGTCACGGTAGTATAATGTCACACGTTATCTTAAATGGTTGCTTGTACCTGACAAGTACCCCCCCCCCAAAAAAAAAAAAAAAAAAAATAAAATAAAATAAAATAAATAAATAAATAAAAATTAAAAAAAAATTAAAAAATAAATAAATAACTAAAATAAAATAAAAAATAGGGGTGAATGGAGGAGGGCAGAATTGAATGGATCAGTAGGAGAACTTCAATATTAAAAAAAGTCAGGGGATAAATATCAAGCATGATTCCACGTATTACAACTTTACAAGTGACATCTGGATGACAGTGTTGGGCTACAACAGTGATAAGACCCCATGCCCCCCCCCCCCCTCTCGATAAAAATGATAATAATGATCGGCAGGGAAGGGCTGCCTGGTGAATTCCAGTCATAAATTTTCATGATTGCAAGACAATAAATAGAAAGGGGTAGGAAAAATAACGAAATGAAATAGGATGAAAATATGCGGCAGAACTCCCTCTATCGTAAATGCCCACTGTCAGACATTTGAAATGGTGGGGGATGTCCTTCAGACGCCCCCGAATAAATGACCTAATCCCCATTCATTGAGATATGTCAGCTGAAGAGGTATCAGGATGGGATCTAGTAGAAAGTAGAAAGAAATTTACGTAATGTATGATGTTCGTATAGTGTATGTCATATGAAGTGGCTGCTTATGCATATTATATTATACCGCCCCTGCACAAAAAAGAAGAGAGAGAGAGAGAAAAAAAAGTATTAGCTGTATTAGCAAGAGAAGTAATAAATTGATATTACGAAAAGCCTTGAGCAGGGGCAACGCGCCCCCGGGGAGGGGCAGGGGACACAGTGCCCCCCCACACTTTTTCAAGTACCCCAAAAGTGCCCTTTTTATTTCTGAAAAATGCCCCCTTTCCCTCCGATAAGTGCCATTTTTTACTACTAAATGTGCCCCTTTTCCTTTCTAATAAGTGCCCTTTCCCCTTCTCATAAGCGCCCCTTTTCACCTAAATTATAAGTGCTCCTTTCCGCCTCTGATAAGAGCCCTTTCCTCTTCTTATAAGTGCCCCCTTTTACCTATATTTCCAACTTTTTTCTCTATTTTTTTTTTTTTAAACAAAAAGAACCATATCTAGCTACGAAGAATCGATGCGGCTTTACAGGTATACCCATATTACTACAAGTACAATAAGGCAGCGGAGCTGGGGGCAAAAGGGACGCAATTCCCCCCCCCCCCAGCAAATGATTTCTCATTCCGCTTGCTCGAATGTGCCAATAATTTACACCAAGTAAGGCAGTATTTTCTGAAAATGTCCCCATAACTCGCTCGCTACGCTCGCTAGCTCTTACAGTATATAATGAAATCAAGCAGATTGCATAAAATATGTATATCGGTGTAATCCTAAAGAAAACGACAGGGTTAATGTACAAATTAAAAGATCATTCGACATTCCCCCAATTAAATTTGCTGTTGTCATTTTTATTATGCATGTACATCGCTGTAAATAATGTATAACTCAAGGACTTCAGCAATAGAAAAAAAAGTCCGAAAATTTTTGCTCGCTCGCTTCGCTTTCTCGCACATGAATCGTTAGACCATTACGCACAACTGCGTATCAGGGAAGCTGAAGTAGTGACCAGAGCAGCGTTTCATCAAACGGTCATAAGTACAAGTTCGCCGACATCCCATTGAAACGCCTGTATCAAAATTAACATGCGTTTCAATGGGATGTCGGCGAACTTGCACTTATGACGGTTTGATGAAACGATGCCCAGAACCACAATAAAAAGGAAGCAGGTGATCCTTGATAATAACTATACTAATTAGACTGTAGGGTGATACCAATGTCACAAAATGGTCCTTTTTTCGCTTTATGTTCACCCCTTGTAGGTGCCCCTTTTCCCCAAATAAGTGCTCTTTTTTGCTGGTGCCCCCACCTCCACTTTGAAAGACGCTCCGCCACCCCTGGCCTTGATACTAAGACCCCATATATCAAAAAGAGCCACTGGCTGGCATCAAGTCTTGGGTTGTGCCCTAAGAGTCGCCCCCGTGCTCCACCTACCCCGCCCACCTCCGAGTGAGCTGAACCTGTGAATTCAATTGGTAGATGCATATACTCAGCAAGGCATTTCAAGTAGTAGGTGGAAAGAAAATGACGGAGTGAGACCAAGTTACGGGGAAATGTCTGCCCAACGCCCATGAATATGAATTGCACAAAAAAAGTAGCTATAGATTAACCAGAATCGTAATAGTGGAGCAGCATATCGTAATAGCGTCCAAAGATTGGGGGGGGGGGGGGGGGGGGGGAAGGGGCCTTCCGCGGGCGCAGCATACTCCATATAGGCATCCAGTGACCATTCATTATACACGGATTCTAACATTACCGGTATGTACAACCTGACTTCCTCTAATACTGCACATTTCTTACTGATCCAGTCAATTCCCCCGTCCTATTTTTTTTTTTTTTTGGGGGGGGGGGGTGGTGGCGTGGCCATTCTATGGCGTTTGGTAGGCATAAAATGACTTGTGGTATAGGAATGTCATAAACAGTGGCTTATCTAGGGAATTATGGTGCCCGGGACAAACAATAAAACTGCCCCGCCCCCCCCCCCCCCTGATTAAAAAAAAAACAAAAAAAAACTGATATTAACTTCAAAGACTTTGTGGAAATGAATTTGATGCCGTTATTGGATAGAGGGGTCGGGCTACACGCACAGCGGAATGTTAATTCTTGGCCAAACCTGCGCACTTTTTGTCAGAAAATCATGGATGAAAGGGTCACTCTATGAGATGTCGAAAGAAGTTTTCCTCACCAACCAGCCTAATTTGAAATATATAAAATAAATTTCGAAGGGCGCAGGAGCGTCACCAGAGCGGGCTGTGACTTTTCATTTTCCTTAAATTTCTCTTTGCAAATTTAGAAGATTGAAAATACAAAAGCTCCCTACAGTGCGAAGGGACTTCGATATCTTATTTAAAGGGGTAAAGGCGAGGGGCAACTTGCCCCTTGAATATTCTAGAAATAATAGGAACTTTCAGTGAAGTGAGGAAATTATGTCATTATAGTGAATAATCATCCAGTTAGTCTTTTAAAAGTTTGGATAAGCTATAGTTATGCAGGGGCCGCGAAGCATTTTTGAAAGTGGGGGGGGGGCTGATTTGATTTCACTTGAATAATGACAATCTCGCACCTTTTTTCGGGGAATTCATGAAACAAGTCTACTCAAAAAAGTGTGGGGGCTGCAGACCCCCAGCCCCCCCCCCCCCCCCGTTCCGTGGGCCATGTTATGGGATACACTCCTCCAACACAACTCGCCACTCCTGTGCTCCACTTCATTGCAACGGAAGCCCACAAGGGCCCCCTCCGGGTCCTCCCCCGCTCTACATCTTTCTATAACCACGCCTAATATATATAACCCTTCCTCCCACATCCATCCCGGATGTATATTGCATTGTCTTATCCTCTGATTTTCTTTTTAAAGGCCCTCTCATATAATGACACACATCAGGGATTTCAAAAATATAGTTTTTCAGGGTTGGAGGAGAACCCCCCTTCTACATCCACACCTAGGTGTATATGCAGTTTTCTACTATCAGTTTTCTTTCCAAACTAGTAAAATTCGTGCATCATTTACCTCTCTTGGGTTATAACAAATTACATTGTAAAGCGCAATGAAGCATTCACGGAATACACTATATAACTGAAACATAATTCTATTCTTATAATTGTTATTTTCATTATTATTATTATTATTATCATTATTTTTATTATTATTATTATTATTATTATTATTATTATTATTATTATTATTATTATTATTATTATTATTATCATCATAATTTCTAATCTCAAAAAATTCGTGGGAGGTGAGAGATGAATCTAAGACAAGGACAATTACCCCCGCCGGAAAGTTACCCCCTAGCGCATTTAGCCCTAGGTATCCCAACGACAGCCTCCCTCCTCTCCACCCCCTCCCCTCCCAAGGGGGCTGGGGGCACAATACCCCCACATTTTCAAGTAGATTCAGCCTTTTATTGTCTGATAAGTTACTGTTTTGTTTATAAGTACCCTCCCCCTTTCCCCTTCTTATAAATGCCCCTTATCACTTCCAATGAGCTAAGCCCACTTCCTCTTTTTATAATGCCCCCATCCCGCCATTGCGCAATTTTAAAATCCCAGTGCCGTCACTGAACACTGAATTTCAAACTGAAAAGTGAAAATTCAGATACATTAATACATTTTTCTTTCTTACATTGTTTTAAAAATGTTAAAGAAAGGAGGAAAACTAAAATAACAGACCAATAAAAGTTTGAGTAAAATCTGATTAGAAATGAGAATGTTATGAATTTTTCAAAGTTGTAATCACTCAAACACAATTTGGCAACCGACTCCGTGACGTTTCTTGTGAGGTCCCATCCCATTTGCCCTGCAGTACTAAAAAAATTAATTTTCTGCTTTTATGCAAATCAACTAAATACCAGGGTGAAATTCCTCTTATATGTAGCTATTTGCGAGCGACTACAAAAAATTTGGCCTCTATGTTTGATTAAAAGGTTTTTTTTTTACAGGTCTACATGACTGTTCTTTACAATAATGCATAAGCTATTGATTTGTTTGTTTCAAGTTAATATCACAGTTTATCTCAGTGAATAATATACAAGGACTTTCAAATTAGCTCTCAGACTGTTGGGCTCGACACTTGCCCAGGCCTGTCATATAAGCCGAGGAAAGGGAGGGGGGTGGGGGTGGGGGGGGGGGCAGAGAATAGGGATTTGTAGTTCCGTGGCTTCGCTGCCTTGCAGATTAATAAAGATGCAGTGTTTTTCCACTTAACTAACACGATAAAAACTACCTTCGAAAAATAAACTCTAGGGCAATTTCAAAGGCCTATTGTACTGCCCATAGAAATCAGGTTCGGATTACGTAATACGCCATTGTATTGTTCGCACATTTCTAAAGGTGATAGACAGGGCTATTGAAATTGTCTTGAGTTTATTTTTCGAAAGTAGTTTTTATCTTTTGATAAACATGGCACAATATAAATGGTCACTATTATTATTATTTACAAATCCCGTATACTACAAGGCCCAAAAATAGAATGGGTAACACTGTCTTTCCGCCCACTCGCAAGGAAAAATGATGTGACATAAATTATTTTACAGTAAAAAAATTGAAAATATTTATATTTTCTAGTGCTCTGATTTTGTGTTTCTTACTCAGTCTCTTCACCATTCCCTCGCATATTAATGAGGTAGTGTTTCTAAAGACTGTTCTGTAGAAACGCAGTTTAAGTCAAGGCCTCGGAAGTAAGGGGCGGGCTATACTCAATTTACCCCCGCCCATAGCGAGACAAGAACCTATATTGCACTTAATAATTTGCAGTAAACAATGAATAAGCTTTCCACAGTGGTAAAAAGTACGAAGTTTTATGGAGTTCAACAGCCCAAAATATCAATAATCTTACTAGGTAGCTATAAGCTCCCTCTTATTTTCCGGTATGTCTTCGGGCGGCCGCGTGGGGCTGGGGGGGGGGCACTTTCCTCTTTTATTGCCCCCCCCCCCTCCATGACAATAAATTTTAGTGCTCTAAAATAAAGAGGCAAAATTTCACCATACCAAAACCAAAATTTTCTCACAAATCATGGTCCCCACGCTCCGTTACATAATATACTGGTGATGAAACAGCACTGGAAACAGTGCCTATGTTGATAGAATCCCGGTGGCGTAAAAGGGAGGGGGCAGAAGTTTAACTCTATCACTTAGTGGGCTACAAAATAGTTTTGCCCCCTCCCAAACACACACAAAACCATAATTTTGCAGTATGGCAACATTGAAAAAAAACTTAATTTTTTTCAATAGATGAAGTACTTATCATCGCGTACTATAGAAACTCAATCTACTTGCGAGACCACGATTTTGTGGGACAAAGGCTCGATCTCTTCTATATAAAAAGGGGTAGGGGAGAAGAAGGATCGATGCTGATGATGATTTAAACATCAATTGAGTGAACATAATATGTACATTACCATGGCGGCGGAACCGGGGTTCGGCAAGGGGCTCGATGGGCCCTCTGCCGATTTCCGAAATCAAGAAAAGTGTCCTTGCTTTGACAAAAGAAAATCTCCTGAGTGAACAAATGCCCCTCCTGTCAATTGCCAATCCTGTGATAAAATTGTCCTTTATTTATCTGATTTAGACTGTTGCACTGAGAAAATGATCTCTCTTAATTTATAATATAATGATTATAATTATAATTATAATTTGAGTGTGTTCTTGTTCCATCCCAGCAACAGCCACATCCCCGCCCCCCGCACCCTCCCTGTATAACGTACGAACGTTCAGTCTTTAAAAAACATAATTGTTTTATCGAATACATTGAATTTATCAACAGTCTTTTCACTAACGCCTTTGCGACTAGAATATCCATTAGGCCTGTGTGACATTGACAGCCGATACACCCCCGGCCTTAGTATAGGCCCTATGACGAAATTTAGTGGAATCTAGCTCTGCCTCCACATGGATTACAAATCTTCTATGCTTTTTCAAAGTTCAAGTATATAATGCCAAGGAGTGTAACAACCCATGAAGAAGATTTTTTTCTTTGTTAAGAAAACAAACCGTTTGTTATTTTACACTAGTTTTTTTTTTTTCTTCTTCTTCTTCTTCTTTTTTTTTTTTTTTTTTTTTTTTTTTGGAGGGGGAGGGGGTTCACATTTTTTCGCTGGGGAAGGGGGGGGGGGGAGGAGGACGAGTATGTCTCGTTTCAATGGTTATAGCAGATAACTCCTTGGTTATAGCATGGGAATGTATTAATGTAACTAAGATTCCCTGGTTATAGCAATTAGGCAAGCCATCTCCCCATTCATGTATTAGTACCCCTTATGCACTGGATATCAGCTGGTTAACCCTTGGGTAAACAGGCGGCCTTCCAGTGGTCATGACGAGTCCACAAGAGGTCATGACTCTTAACTGCACAACAGATGGAGGATAAGAGCGTGAATAGTGTCCATGTAGTAGAAGTTTGTATACTTTGCATGCACTATATAGCTTTGACTATATATAGTAAACATGAGCTGTACATGTGGGGAGTTCTCACTTGTTTTTCTTTCCTCCGCTCATTACATGGTATTTATGGATAAACTTTATACATTAATTTCATCATGACAAATTTTTGTGACAATAATAAAAACAATATTAATAATAATAATAATAATAATGATAATAATAATAATAATAATAATTATAATAATAATAATAATTATAATAATGACAATGAAGATGATAATTATGATAGTAATAACAACAATCATAATAATAAAATAAAAATGAGTAGTAGTAGTAGTAATGACAATAATAAACCAACTCTGCACGGTTTATACTTTACTTTGATTTTTGTTAGTTTGCTAAAAAGAGTGTAGGCCTACTACTACTACTCTAAAAATTTATAGGACGAATTGATAATCAGTCACCAACAGAAATATATTGAACACCCTGAGCCCCTGCCAAGCCCTATACTTCCCTTATTGAACAATATTATTAACGTACATGATTTGCTTTATTGACCAAAAAAAAAAAAAAAAAAAAAAAAAAAAAAATCCTGGAAATAGACTAACTCTTAGCTGACGTCACGTAACGACCAGAGCACACGTAATTGTATAGACGTCACGTAATGACTAGTCAAGGTACACGTTACCTAAATGACAAAGCACACGTTACATTAACTGACGCTTCTGAACCCTTTGGCCACCTATGGCCGGAGGGGTCAGTAACGTCTGTAAAAGTAAAGTACACGTACCCTTAAACACACGTGACGTGATGACCAAAAACAGTACGCGTACTGAATACTGGCTTCTGATTGGTCAATAAGTAGACCCCGATGGCTTGCCATAGCATGCGCATATACATTCGCATGACTGCATATATACGATGAAAACGCGGGATTAGTTGCATGCATGATGCTCACAATTCTTAGACTCAAATACAGAAACTTGCATGTTGTCACACAATATCATGTCAAACTATTTAAGCAGGCTTTATTGTAAACTTAGGGGGAGTGCAGAAGACAATGAATTTGAGTATAGGGGTATACCCTAATTTTATTTCTAGGTGATGTAATTTGGCCGTGAAATTTGGCCGTGAAAAAAAATAGTTTGGCCGAATTTGGCCGTAAAATAGGTTGAGTTTGGCCGTGAAGACTAGCCACGATCTGGCAACCCTGGTTACAAATACAATTAATCAAAATGGCGACTTGGCAGAACTTATTGAAAGAGTGGGGCCTAGAAGACCTCTCTGGAACTTTCGAGGGTAAGTTTGTAGCATTTTACTTTGTTCTTAAACATGTAGTTCAATAGATATCATGCGTGAAATAGGATGAACTCATAAAATCAAAGCTAACAAAAACATAAGCCTTTCTCAGACTCGGTTTCGAAGTTACGGCTCTAAATTTGTTAGATCCAACTGTTACTGTTAGTGTTACTGCATTTAGTATCAGCCATGACTGTACATAGTCATATAGTAGGTCTAGCCGGACTAGCCCTAGATCTAATTGTATTGAGGTATTTCCGTTGCCATGCAACCATAAAAAGCAAGGTATGTTTTTCAATGTTGATTAAGTTTCAACATGTCTTAATGATTTCCATTATTGAAAAGTTGCTGTTTAAATGAATAGTCTAAGTTAGGTCTAACTTTATTAATGAATTTATCTAAAACAACAAATAGCGCCATCTTGTGATGAGCAAGGATTTTTTAATGTGGTAATTTGCAGTTTCATGTTAGTTTGAATGGTCAAATGCATTAAATGTGTTAATTTATGATATGGGATAGCTTCTTCAATCATTAAAGTGAATTAAAGTGATAAAATATCAAAACATGAGGTAATTAGCACATTCAAATTTTGTAATTATTGACTCAGTACGTGTCAGTCACAAGTGCTCAGTCATACTCAGACATTTTTGTAGGCCCTTGCCCACTCATACACATGAGATCATAATCATATGTGGGACTGTGTCACATTCACTGTTGCAAAAGTCAAAACAGACAACAAAATTGCTACATGTAGATTACCTAATTTTGGGACTGTTCAACTCTTACTTGCTACAAATTCAAGATTTCTGACTTCAGAGTTGAAAGTGAAATTTTGAATAATCATTTTCCTCTCAGTCTCATGCATGTATGGTCTAGAATAGATCATATTTCATATACATAGCCTGCTAACATGCACAAAAGCTATTGAAGGCTATTCAGTTATGCAGTACAAGGTTATCTTCAGATAAGCTTGTACATGTATAAGTGTACTTGTCATAGACTACTTGTAATATGCATTCTCCCTCATTGTAATATTTTTTGGGGAACTGGGCCCTCATACTAAGTAGCTCAGAAGTCATTAATATGAATATGAAGCTCCTTATTTTCTATTTCATTTTTTTTTAAATACAGACTGTACGGTATGTGTTTCTATATCAACAGAGAATAGAATCAATGATGACAGTTTTTTGCTGATGGAGAGCGAGGAAATTAAGAGATTATTCCAAAGATGGGACCAAGGCTAAAATTTGTCAACAAATTCTCTGCACAGGTATGATTACTTTTTAGTTTATTTACTAATTATGTATTTTTACATGTATGCTTATATGAATGCCCTGTATTAAATCAATATTCTTCATATTGTACATATATCATTTTTAAACATTGCCTAAACCAACATTAAAGGAGAATGAAACCCTGGGGAACTATCAATTTTAATGAAAAGAGAGGATAGAGAGAAGCAATTAAAAATAAAAATCCATCAAAATCGATTACCACATGAGAAAGTTCTCGATCTTGATCTTGATAGATACTCTTTGTGGAGTAAAGCGAGTAGGGTGGGTGTGCGCAGAAATAATAAAATAATACTATTGATAATGCTGTTGTAGTTTGACTTTAGCAGTTCGGGTTTTTCAATGTTTTTATTGTTCACTACTGTATTATGAAAGTTTGAAAAGTCTCCATTTACTTTCTATGGCGAACCTCAAATTGACAATGTTGCTTCAAAGTGACAGTTTAGTAGTACAACTCTCCATATCTTTTGTACATAAAATTTCATATTTTCCACATTATCTCTCAAGGTGCAGCTTGTCTCCTTCTTAGCTAAAGATATATCATGGGAAAATGTATTTCACACAACATATGTTGAGGTCACAAAAAGACAAGCAGCATCTTTAGAGATAATAGAGAAAATATGAAATTTTGTGTACAAAATATATTGACAGTTGTACTAGTAAACCTGCCATTTTGAAGCAACATTGCCAATTTGAGGATCGCCATAGAAAGTAAATAGAGACTTTTCAAACTTTCATCACTTCCTCATTTCGTAACCGCTTTTGATGGAACTTTTTAAAGATTGCTTCTCTCTATCCTCTCTTTTCATTAAAATGAATATTTCCTCAGGGTTTCATTCTCCAAACAACAAACGAACAAAAAAGAAATAATGAATAAATAAAATTAATGAAAAAATAGTAATAACAATAAATACATAAATATATAAAAAAAGATTATAACAAAACAATGAAAAACAAATTTAAAAAAAAATAATGCTTAAAGAATTCCTGGGGGGGGGGGGGGGGCTAATCTTGCCTCTACTACATCCTAATGTGTGTCCCTGCGGAATAATTAATTCTGTGCTTTACTTACTTACTGAATGTTTATTTTTTTTCTCTAGTGACTGTTGCCAAACTAATCAACATGTCATCTTTCATCTGCTGCAAAGGTCAGGGTTTAAATGACTTTGCATAGAGGTGGCGTTTCCTTCTATAACTTTAGTTAGGAGTATTTATTAGCATCAAATCATATTTTCAAAAGTAGGTCAGGAGTAACAAAATAGACAATAAATTTTAATGATGCACATAATTATATCATCACATTAACCTTAGTAAATTTGAAATGTTACATTTTCTGTTTATTATAGAGCATGCTTCCTGCTCCCAGAGTTGCTCCCAGGAAGGAGGGAAGGCGGAGGTATGATGGCACAAGCAGAAAGAGGCACATAATTTATTGATATGCAATGTGTAAGTAGTTCTTAAACAGTCATAATCAAGTGCTAATTTGGGGTGATTCTAAATATTGTGATTAACTCTAATAATTCTTAATTCTCTGGCATTGCTCAATCCAGCAAATGTAATGCTAGAATAGCCAGGTGTTTTTTTTTCAGGCTCCTCATGAAGATTTCTATATAGTCAAGATATATGATTGCATCATAACTCCTTACAGTTTTTGCATTATTTTCATTTTTGTCATTTGATACTGTTTCCTTCAATCTGTCGGTTTTCAAGACATTACTCCTTTGTTGTCATTTCATTTTCATTCTACTTTCTCAGGAGTCCACAAATCTTTCTGAGGAGTCTACAAATACCTTCAGTCGATGAGAGGAGCAGACAGGCTACAGCCATATTGTTATCGAAGGAAAGCAGGTTTCAGCTGGAACTCTCGATGCTGTTGATCTGTGTTTCAAAGCCTGCTATGCATACAATCTCGAGTACCAGTCACATTGCTATGGAACTTGGGAATTTATTCAAAGCATTGTGTATGAAATGCCAGGCCAGGTAAAATGTCCAATTGTCAGAGAATTCAGGGCTTTCCAGAAAACCCTTAATGACAAATAGACATTCCAACTAACCGAGAACATGATCACTTTAAAGGGGAAGTCCAGTCCAAAAATTACTTGGTTTTGAGAGAAGCAGAAAAATCAGACAAACAGATCAAAAAAAAAAAAAAAAAAAAAAAAGGAAAATCGGACAACTAATAAGAAAGTTATTAATATTCTAGTGGCATGAAAAACTGGGTAACAATGAAAATCAGTAGACAAATTGACAAATAAGTCATGAGTTTGTGATGTCATAGGTACACAGTTCACCAGCTACTTTGTTAATACATGTGTTCATAACACAAATTTTCAATTTTTGTTCAGGAATATGATCTCCTCGTGACTTGAACCAACTCATATTTAAAGTAATGTTTTTGCATGTATACTCTAATCCAGAGAAAATAATTTTCTGTAAAAATCATGAAAATATGAATATTTATACAATATGCATACAAAAATGAGTGATTATTGAAATGTAATATTTGGAAACAATATTAATGTTTTGACGTTCTTGAAATATTTTGTAAAGATTTATACAAGCAGAAACATATTACTATAGATGTAACGTGGTTCAAGTTATGTAAAAGCTCATATTCTTCAACAAAATTTGAGAATTTGTATTATGAATATAAACAAAAGAATTGGTGAGTTGTGTACCTATGACATCAAAAACCAGTGACTGAGTTGCCAATTTGTCTAGTGATTTTCATTGTTTCTCTAGTTTTTCATGCCACTAAGAAATCCATGACTTTCTTATTAGTTGTTTGATTTTCCTCAAACTTTTTTTCATCTGTAGGTCTGATTTTTCTGCTTCTGTTAAAACCAAGTTATTTTAAGAGCCATTCATTAAACATTTTTAACTCAATGTGATCATTGCTATTTCAGACTAACACATGACATGCCCGGAATTCATGGGTATACTATCTAGAAGGTTGCTTAAAGGAGGGGACTTTATTTAATTACACATATATTCTAATTACTTTTGTTTTCATTTAAGATATTAGAAAGGTGTACGTTAATAACATTTTCACACAAGAACCTTAATAATCAATGTTATTTGATCATAGTCATTAGAATGAAGAAACATCGAACTAATTATTTTCAAATTATTTTGGTAATTTAGACGATTAGGAACTTGGTACAATGACACCTTGTGTCTACAAGTTGATATTAGATAATGAAATGAAAACAAACATAATCTTCCTGATTGAGGTTCTGAATAATAATGTGAATACTACAATCAAAATTTCAGGGCGTTGTAAGCCTTCTATTTGGGGTAAAGGTCAAGTCGGCTTCAAATCGACAATCGCACGACTGATGTGACGTCACCAGGATTCAGAGCCGATTTGTCCTTTTCTCCTACAAGAAAGCTCGCGACCGCACCAAAATTTCGATTTTATTATTCATATGACTATTCAGAACCCCCATCATGTAGATTTTACATGTTTGAATGTTTAAATCAAATTCTATTGGAAATTCTTCCAAAATCGGATCTACTCAGATCATATAGTGTGTCGAGAATGCATGGTTCTCTAGAGGCTTTCTTTGAAGTCCCTAATTACAAGGGGGAAAACAAAACTTAATCTCAATTCTTGGTTGTTTTATTTTGACCTATAATTTGCTGTTTAATGTAGGTATTGGAAAACTAAATATAGGCATTGCTATTTATTGAGAACATGTTTTTAGTAGTAGTTGGGAACTCTTAATTTCATCATTGCCATTTTCAGACTGACTGTAACATATAGTTTCACTTACCAGTAGATTGCTCATGGCCTTCTAGATAGCTATGTGTGAATTCATTACAATGGAGGAACCTTTAATTAATCGTATTCTAATGTAATAATTTTGGTTGCTTTGATTAAGACACTGGATAGGTGCAATGTAAACTTGTTGCACAAAACTTAAGTTTAAGAAGCTTTCAGTAATGCTTGTGAACTCAATTTGATCATTGCTTTTCAAAATTCATGATTTTAATTACAAGCCATGCCAAAAACTCATGGCGCTCTAGAGACGTTGTTTGAAGCCTATCATTAGAATGAGAGAACCTTCGATTAATCATATTCCAATCATTTTGGTTGTTCCTTTTTATACATTGGAAATGTATACATTGGCAGATATTACTGTTATAGGTCGTTGAGATAATGTTCAATTCAGGCTCTAAGATATGCCAAGAATTCACGTCTCTCTTAAGGCTCTTTTTCAAATCCTAATTAAAATGAAAGTACATGTACCTTTAAATAATCATTTTCTAATTATTTTGATTACTTCTATTCATATATTGGAAAGGTGTACAAGGGGAAAAAAGATCCAACAGTTGTTAACACTTTAAGTCTAGAAGATACTTGGATTGGGGGGGGGGGGACAAACACCATAGGGGCACACACTTTTGAGGGGGTTAAGATCTTTTGGTCAAAAATGTCAATTGTGAATAATGCTGGAAAAAAAAAGTTTTCAGGTCTGGCCTCTGCATATTGTAAAAATTTAGGAATGATAAAATATTTAAAATTTACTAATTACAGCCTGTAATTCATACATGTATGGCATGCCAGAAAATCATTGCTCTGTGTAGAGGGCTCTTGGATACTTTGATTGCCCTTCCCGAGAATTAAAAAGGTGGAATGCAGCTTTTCACCTCTGTTGTGAAACGTGATAAAACATTCAAGCTAGATCATTTGAATTATTAAAGAGCCATGTAAATAATCATTATATGGAGACCATTAAATTGTTTTCTATTACATTTTACAAACCTTTTGAAGAAATTTTTCAATTTCATGTTCCTTTTAATTTATAAGAGTCATCATTGATAATATTTCAGCTTTTGTGTTTTACCATAAAAAGTTAAGATGCAACTTGGTAAATTGTTGTTAGGTACAGTTTGTCTTTTCTACCTGATATTTTATTTTCAAGGAACGTCATTTTTTAAAATAAACACTGAACAATGTACAGTACTTTGTTTCTTTGTCAAATATTTGATTTATTTGTGCATGTGACACATTTTTCTTACATTATCATGATCATTATAATGGTTAAGATGTATTACATCGGATTTCATGTCTTCCATATGTAAAGCTTTGTAAGTTCTTATTTCCCACAACATATTCTATAATTTATGTTAAAATTTTATGTTTGGTAAAAAGTGCACAAAAGTTCTGAAATTTTTATCTAACATAGCATTTTACATAATATTTGTGGAATTGTTTGTTAGGTAAAATTTACACATAAATTTGAAGTACCTATATTTAACATGACATTTTACATAATTATTGTCAAATATTTTGTTAGGTAAAATTTACACAAGTTCCTATTTAACAAAACATTTTACATAATTTTGGTGAAACATTTTGTTAAGTAATATTTACACCAAAAAATGTAGTTCATATTTAACATAATGATTTACATAATATTTGGGAAATGTACTGTCAGGTAAAATTTACAAAAAAGTTATGGAGTTCCTATTTAACATAATTTTTTACATAATTTTTGTAAAAATTTCTCTGTGTGTACTCAACCAAAAAAGTAAGTTCCCCCCCTAGCATTTTTGGATATATCTCAAAAAGTATTTTACCGATTTTCATAATTCAAACGGGAATGGATAGGGAATTTTATTACTCATAACATGAATGGCATATCATTGCCACCAGATATCATTATTGGTGTGAAAAAATGCAATTTATGTCAAAATGCATGGAAAAAAAGTTGCACTTTAGTGATTTGCATTGACTTTTACACAAATAATCAAACAATCACTCATGATTCTGAACTTTTAAGCATGGTCTATTGCATATTTCTCTATCTCTTTCTTTTCATGAGCATACAGTGAAGTATTTAATAATTGATATGTCCACCATCCGCTTCGATGACCAGCGGGCATCTCTTCCTCATACTGTTAACTAAAGTTTGTACTTGGCGCTGCTCAATGTTGGCCCATGCTCTCTGCAAGATGCGCTGAAATTCTTGCAGTGAAGTGTCATCTTTCACCTTCTTGCTCGCTTTCCGCTTAATGATATCCCAAATATTCTCTATTGGATTACAGTCAGGGGATCTTGCAGGCCACTCCATACGTTCGATGCCATTTCCCTTAACAAACTGATCTACAACTTGAGCGCGATGAGGTCTAGCATTGTCATCCATGAAGATAAAATCGTCTCCCACAGCTGCTGCATACGGAATGACGTGCGGTTCCAACACCTCGTCGACGTATCGCTGCGCCGTCAATCGACCTGCCACTGGAACTAACTCTGTCTTTCCATGACTGCTGATGCCGCCCCACATCATCACACTGCCAACCTCAGGGCCCTCTAGATCAGCTATGCAGTCACGATTCAGCTCCTCCCCTGCCCTTCTCCAAACCCGCATTCTGCCGTCAATCTTCCTCATATAAAATCTGCACTCGTCACTGAAGAGAACATATTGGCCCTGCGATGCCTCCCCCATCTCCGATGACGTCTTTCAAAGGCGATGCGCTCCTGGCGATGGCGATCCGTGAGCTTCACTTTCTTCTTGGGTTGTCTATCTCGGAGGCCCACCTCATGAAGACGATTCCTCACGGTCTGAAGACTGATATCATCTGGCCTCTGTCCTCGTCGGCGATGTAGTCGCTTTTTTATCTGTTTTGCTGGAAAGAAAAAAGGGAAAAAGCATGCAGGGATACTTGAAAATGTAGAAGCATAAAAGTATAGCAGCATTACAAATCACTCCTTTTCATGCAATTTAATAAATTTCATAGAATACAAGTAAATTTCACGTACCTGTCAGTTTCCTGGGAGTTTCAGCCTTATTGATTATGGACATATTTTGCCAGACAGATGTCACCCTTGGTCGGCCACTTCTTGGCAGATCTTTGACCTCTCCAGTTTCCTGAAACTTTGCTCTAAGTTTTCTTATGGCATTGGGCGAAACTCCTAGTCTCCTGGCCACCTCCTTAACCGGAACCCCAGCTTCAAGGAAAGCTGTAGCTCTCCTTCTTTCAAAAATTTGCAGACGCGGCATGATGCAAAATGGCCATAAGCACATTAATGTAATCAACCCAAATTGGAATTAAAAAGTACATGGCTTCGACCAACATTTTCATATTAAAAAGGCCTATTGTTTAAAAGTATGCATAACATCTGTTTAATAGGGAAGCATATTGTACCTGAAGAAATTCCTGAGAATTACATAATTTAAAAAGGTCATTTGCTAACTTGCATAGGAAATGTACACAATATGCTTCATATAAACTTAAGTGCAACTTTTTTCCCCATGCATTTTGAAATAAAATGCATTTTTTTCACACCAATAATGATATCTGGTGGCAATGATATGCCATTCATGTTATGAGTAATAAAATTCCCTATCCATTCCCGTTTGAATTATGAAAATCGGTAAAATACTTTTTGAGATATATCCAAAAATGCTAGGGGGGAACTTACTTGTTTGGTTGAGTGTATATATATATATATATATATATATATATATATATATATATATATATATGTATGTATGTATATATATATATATACAACATCTAATATGTGAGATGCAAAAATAATTATTTGAGAATATAAACAATACTCAGAGGTTTGTGAATATATTTAGGAAATTAGTAATGGTTCGAGAAGGTATATAAAAGAGAGTTTTTAAAATCTCCTTTTTTCATTTTGTTTGCTCATTGCCCAAGAGAAGAGTGTATTATGATAAGGGAGAATTAGAGAAAGTCCGGAACAAACTGTTTTGAGTTGATTTGATTTATGTTTCGGAATATAAGGATAAGAAGGGTAGGAATTTCTTCTGACAGCTGTTTGAAAGCTTTATGAGACCAAAGATTTACGATCTCGTGTACTTTTTTGACATTCGGTCAAGAAAAACAAACAAAACAAAATAAAAAAGGTTTGTGAAAGCTTTCGAATCTCCCCGTTTATGACGTCATTCTACTTCCGTATATGATCCGCAGGCAGTGTCGAACGAGCAGGATCAGTGTACACGGTATAAACTACCCTTTTAAATGAAAAAAAAAAAAAAAAAAGTACCGAGAAATTAGGTGATTCCTTTTAAACTGAACCATTATCTGAATTGTTATTTTTATTCACATATTTATCTCATGGTTAGCGTTTTCCCAAATATAATGCCATTACAATTTCTCAGAGTATAGACAGTTGATTGGCTGGAAGACAGAAGCATAGCGTGGGACAAGTCATAGAAGGAATATGCCTATATGACAGGGGGAGGGGAGGGGGGGGGGTGAGGGTGAGGGCTTATCGGTCTTGCACGTGGATGAAATGTAAATAAGGTCCTACCATCATTTGGTGAGGGCTTATCGGTCTTACACGTGGATGAAATGTAAATAAGGTCCTACCATCATCTTCCCATCTTCTGTTTTCCCCATTCTTTTTCACGTGTAATTGTACAAGAATTTTTTTTAAAAAATCAAAATCAACGCATCCTTACTGACATTTATAACCGGATAAAATTGATTTTCGCCCGAATGAAGATAGTAATGATGTAGAAGATATGAGGATAATGAGGATTATGTGGGTAATGATGATGGTACTTTGATCTTGATTTAATTGATTTAATTTTATTTAATTTACCGAATATAAAAAAACAACAACATATAAATGATAACATACATGATAACATGAGAAAATAACATCGGAAGGATCGCCCTGTTCAGCTGTGCCATTGCAGCACAGCTGTTCTATCGAGGGGTCCAGAATGATACAGATGAGGATCATGATGATGATAAGGTTAAGGATGATGATGATGATGATGATGATGATTATGATGATGATGATGGAAAACTTGAGGAGAAATAGGAGGATAATGATTATGATGACGACAATGACGATGATAATGATGATGATGATGATGATGATGATGATGAAGCTGATGAAGTGAATAAGGATGAGGATGATGATGGTGACTATTATAATACTGCTGAGAAAGTGACAAACAATTGAGAATAATGAAGATAAGTGACGTGAGTCCATATGGGGAGGGAGCGTTCATTATTAGTTCCAGGAAGTTTGGGTTTGAAATGCTTACTGATGGTGACACGCTCTTTTATACGCAAACAGTAATTACGACTTCATAATAATAACAATGATAATAATGATATTAACAATAACAACAATAATAACCATAATTGAACCTTGAAATTCAAATTTTACATTTAATCAGTTCCTGTATTTCCTTTATTTTCTGTCAATGATGCTTTTACTCTTGTAAAAGATGTTTTCTGCGTCCACTTCAAGGCAATGAACTGCATCATTGATCTTTAAGTTAAGACAGAGAACTTATGTTCATGACCTCGCCTTTTAACCAATAGTGTTTATTGTTCTCTCGTTATGACTCCCTCTTTCAGTTACATTCTACATAATTTATGTTGTCTTCCCTTAAATAATTTTTCAATTACTTGAACTCCTGTAACCTCTTCTTCACTAGTACTAAGTATACCCCTTTACAATTAGATTGTCTTTTACTTCCCCCTTGGTATACAATATATTTATCCCCTAATCAACATTCTTACTGTAATCAATGTGTTGATCCCATTTATATTCCATTTGTTGGTATATTTCTCAATCTCTCTCCTTTGTAACTTTTAATATCATTTCTTTTCTGTTTGTAATTTATCTGATTGAGTTTACTTGATGTCAAACTTTCAGACTATATATAGAGTTCATGCTCACTTATGTTTCAGATGATCTGAAATAAAAGGTCGAAAATTTGAAACTCATCATGACTCCGATCGGAGTATTATTTCTAGCACTATAACAACAACAACAACAACAACAACAACAACAACAACAACAACAACAACAATAATAATAATAATAATAATAATAATAATAATAATAATAATAATAATAATAATAATAATAATAATGATAAAGAAAACTTTCATCGGTTGGGGGTAATCATACAATTGTAGTTTAAGGTTCTACCAACCTTAAATTTTGTTAGTAAGCTTTCGTCCACTCCTGTGGACTTTCTCAAGCCAAGTGATCAGTCACACTGTTTCTAATTGCTGTCTGCCGTCTTGCGATCACTGGACCGAAGATAGGTGACAATAAATAACCTTAGTCTCTGTTCAGTGTAGGATTAAACCTCTCGTATAATAATAATAATGATGATGATGATGATGATAATAATAATAACAATAATAATAATAATAATAATAATAATAATAATAATAATAATAATAATAATAATAAAAATAGTAATAAAATAACTGATAATAATAAAGATAATAACAATAATGATAATAATAATAATGATAATAATAATAATATTAAAATAACAATAAAAACTTAGCTAGTTTTTTCAGATTGAAAAGAAAAATGCACAATGGTCATTCGACAGAAGACAAGTTACTCTTAACCATTAAATAAATGTCAACGTCACAGAGATTTTACTCTATGGTTTTACTTCTTTCATAAGAAGTTACAAAAATCGGCTATATTTTTATATATATTTTATATATACTGTATGGTATAACTATTATGTATACTGTATGATGCGTCTTCACACCTACCCCATCCTCCCCTTCTCTCTCTCTCTCTCTCTCTCTCTTTCTCCCTCATCTCTAAGTTTATGTGTAGTTCAATAGTAGTCTTAACTGTATTATATACCTGCGATTTTAGTTATAAACTGATCACAAGAAACAGAAAAATGAAAAAAAAACAGAAAACAAATATTCCAATTAGAAGCAACTTAAAATGCCAAACTTTGAGAATTTAATACAATTCAAAATGATATTCCTCTTATTACAGGAGTTTTTTCTAATACACATTTTACTCGAAAAAGAAAGCACATTATTTCGGGAGTATGGTGATCCAATAGGGGGAAAGGTGGGAGATTCAGGGGGAAAAAGACAACATAAACATGTTCACAGCAAGAATGTCAAAATCAAACTTGTAGATTGAAGTTTCCTCTAAAGTAGATTCAAACACATATCACAACTCATTATGTGTATAAGAACTTCGCGAAATATATAGCCTGTCAATTTTTAAAACCCCATGAAAATTGATATTTTTTGCGAAAGGTTTTAATGCTACGTGTTCATTGATATTATTCTTATATGTAATATTATCATTAATATTGAAATCTAATTCCCTGATTAATGTTAGCTTTCGAATTTGGCATATCATTTAATTATCGAGAACTATAATAAGTGTTAACCTAGGTTCAGGACGTCTTCACAGTAGTTTTTAAAAATCCTTACTCGGAACGTTTTTCATGAACATTACCTGTAAATGCATCAACATTACATCATGAATATATGACGCACACATTTATGAATAGTATGAAATTATTTCACTTCTACTGAAATTTAGATTTAAATAAAATGAAAAATGTCTTGTTTTTTATTTTTTTTGATCTTATTTTCCATTTCAATGTTAACATATGAATAATACATGGCTATTTTAGTATGAGCAAAATCACAATAAAATGATCCTCAAATCTATATGAAACATTTATAAGGAGCGGTGACACGACATTTGCTCCTGCGACATTTGCTCCTCCGTCATGATTTGGTTTTTTGTTAAGGACAATGTGAAGATTAGGATTAGGGTTAGGGTTAGAGTTAGGTTTAGGTTTAGGTTTAGGTTTAGGATTAACATGGCAAAGTTAGACCGGAGCAATTGTCGCAGGAGCAAATGTCATGGAACCATAAGGAGCATAAGCGGGGATGCTTCTAAAATAAAACTCGAAGTTATTTTCCGTGCACGTCAAATGTGATGAGAGCTCGCCGACTACTGTAGTTTACTCGCAATTCGTGTGTTTCATTATTTAGAATAAAAGTAAGATATATTAAAGCTGCTAATTATTCTGAGTATAGGATAGCATGGAACTCCAAACATAAAGGCCCGAATTCACAAAGAAGGTTTAAACCATGGGTAAGGTTTAAACCTCCGTTAGCGTACTAAAATAAGCGTAAATAAGCGCACATTGCCCGTGCGCGCGCCCAAAGAAAATATATGATTGGATCGGATTCCGTGCGCACGTACGCTTAAAAAACCCAGGAGGGGGTTTAAACCATGGTTTAAACCAAACCTCCTTTGTGAATTCGGGCCAAAGAGCACAAACAAGCATCTTCACATATTTGATATACAAGTGGATGTCGATAGAAAGTCAAATTAACAATTGGTTCTTGCCGGTAAATGCATCTTCAGACAATAAAATATCTAATTTGGGACTTCGCCATAAAAAGACGACTGTGCCTGCAGTTTAGATTCAGAAATATCAGGTTTTAAAAACAAACCAAATTTTTTTTTCGGAATGGCAAATTCTTGACTGAAAAATTCTTTTCCATCATTCAATTTTTGCTCGCTTCTGTCAATTATCTTCTTATGGTAGCTTTTACTTGGCTTTTTTTTATATATACACATCATTATTGTTAATTTATATTTGCTGTCTTTTTGAGGCTAGGATACAGCCGACACCTCACTCCGATTACACTAGTAAAAAATTGATATGATAAACCATGAACTTTTCGCCTCATGTATTGTATTGAGCCTCCGATTCCACAGAGATTCGGTCAACCGGGTTGTAGCCACAACTACAAGCAACCGCGTGTGTTAATAATGATTGGTCTAACTTTAGAGGAGAAAAGAAATGAGCTGGGCAAAGAGACCACCCCCCCCCCAAAAAAAAAAAAAATAATAAAAAAATAATAATGATAAATAAATAAATAAAATAATTGAGGAAGAATATCACAGAAAATGAATTTTGCCAGTCAAAATCACTTATCTCCTGTTTCCGTAAGGATACGGGCACAATTTCACCAGGGGACTGACGTCGCCTGACAGAATACAAATTTCATAAATTTTCCAAGCAAGGCGATCGAAAAAAATATTTGACACTTTACTAAATTGAAACTATAACTTTGCCCTAAAAATTCATACTTGATACATGTACTTTATATATCAAAAAAAAAAAAAAAAAAAAAAAAAAAAAAATAGAGCACGTCCCTGCCCGAATACGAGGTGACGGTCGTCGAATAATAATTCAACATTTCTCGGGGGTGCAGGACCCCCCCCCCCCCCCTCCCTTCCCTCCCCTCAAATAGTGTACGCTATGTTTCCTTCACTATCTAGTTCATTTTGCAGCTCTTATAAAATGGTGTTGTTTGCTAGGATTCTTCTTGGACATAACATCCAATCTTACGGTTGTTTTTCAGCAATGAATTTTTCCGATGGACCATCACTTCGTTCTTCCTCAAAATTTAAACGCGGCTTTTTGCGCCTAACAGTCACAACCGTGGTGAAAACCGTCAAGAAAATGTTTGCTACCATCGAGATGCCAAGGATCACGTATTGCCAAGCACTAAATCTGTCAGTACCAACATTTTGTGGTGTCCCTGTCTCTGTTGTTTCAAATAATGACCTGCTGGAGGTTCCGTCGTCATGTATGTTCATAGTAGTTTGGGATGATACTAAAGCTTGGGTAGGAAAGGTTTCATGGCATGGGTCTCTGATGTCAATAAATGGGATATTAGCTATAGGATCCCATTCCCAATCTTGACATTCACATCTGTCTGTAGTTTTTTGAAAGGCACAAGAGCAGCAATACACGTGTTCTTCTTCTCTTGCCAACACAATTTGAGTTAAAATTCCTTCATTTTCTTCCGCTGTGGTCAATGGAGGTAACTTGATGCCATTTTGATAACAAACTATCTGCCCTGCTAGACTCCCTGCTGGAGCTGAGCAAAGTAGTTTAACCCATTCGCCATCAACATATTCATCCCGTCGTTCGCAAGATGCCCTTCCCGGGGGGTAATCAACACGCAAACCAATTCTAAGGTAACCTGGTAGTACGACACCATTCTTATATGCAAAGAGAATATATGTACCTTCATTTGTTCTTAAGACAGGAGCGGTCGTAAGTTCAAGGTAACATGTATTACTAGCAGTGTTATTCTGATTTATCACTATTAAATTTGAAGACGATTGGGAATGTTCCGGATTTGTTGAAGTATAAAATGGGGCCCCATTCCCGTGCTGGAGTGTGACTTTTGTACTTTCACACGGATAAGAGAAAGTGATAGATCTCACATCCCCTTCTACGACAGCCAGTATCAAAGAATCACAAGTAGCAACACATATGATTGCTATAGCAAAAATCGTCAAAAACATTATTTCAAATTCAGTAGGGAATGGTCAATTCAAGAGGGGGGGGGGGTACTTATATTAATCAAACTCAAATAAATTAGCCTACAAGGAATTACTTTATCAATAAGTTTCTCCATTCACCCTCTCAGAATACACTGTGAATCAATTTTGTGATGGAAATATTGAGCGAGAGGGAGAGAAAGCGGTTTAGTTTGTAAATTTAATGAACTTCAATTTGTATTTCGACAGCTCCCATTCTCCCCACTAGCCTAGGAGGTGTAATTGCATGCCGCATGAGTCGTACACATACAGGGAGCATGTTACGCACTCTCTCGTAGTGCTCCGGGATACTTTCTTGGTGCAGTTATGCCTTCACACTGGGATCCGGCTGAAGAAACTTTCATTTAGCGAGTGTGAACGGAGTCCTAGGTTACACGTGATGACAAGCAATAGTTGAAGGATGCTCTATCCAAGAACATGTTGCAGAGAACCTCTTCCCAATGCTGCTGATATATTCTGCCGATCGAAACGCCTTACGTGGGCACCAAAGTTGTCTGTAAGAGGAGAACGGAGTTATCCGTTTAATTAAGGTGCGTATCAGAGATTTAAGTACTGTGATCAATCAAACTTGAACAGACCGCAGAATACATATCGTGTTACCTCGATAGACTCTCTACAACTGAGCTTAAACCAGCTATTGTAGTTTGCATATTAATATTGTGGAAAACAGTAAGGGGATTTCGTTTTGCATCATTATTCATATACATATACCTCAATACTACTTTTTTTTTTTTTTTTTTTTTTTTTTTTTTAGTTTTTTTTAGTTTCCTGCATTAACCAGAACATCAGAAATTTCAGGTCAGGGATGGATATACAAAGCACGATAACACCGATATACTTGTTATTGTTTTTAAAATTCAGTTTAAGAAAAGTTACAAATAAAAAGATAGACAGAATATCAGTCTACCACAGTTTGTACAAAAACAGGACACTGGAAACTTTTAATCCGTTTGAAATAGGGCTTGGTTTCTCGGGTTTCTCGGATCCTTCATATTTCTGAAATTAATGAAATAATCGTGATAAAGGAATGAAATGTTTTTGTCAGTGATTAAACCATGAAATATTGATTTCTAGAACTGGATTGAGAGAAAACGATGTTTTGCGTTTAGGCTTATTTTTTTTTTTAAGTTGGGCACTTCTTTTGACAAAGACTTCATTCGAGAATTCAGACAATGCATGCTAAAAAGTTCTTTGACCATATATACTTTTTGCAGTTCCCATGAAGTTAAACTGAGAATTTTAGACGATGAACGAAGAATTTTAGTATAGGTTGGTATGTAAATGAGTAGGCCTACATATGTGCCGGGAGTGCCATATTGATTAGCGTAAGCTCTGACAGAAGAGTTATATGCGTTGGATTTTTCCCCCAAGAAGGGGTGGGAGATGTTTGTAAATTCTGGAGGCCCATAAAGAGGCTGTCACAGGTTTCTGATGAGTCTTCACAAAAGCATGAACAAGTTTTTCTATCATTTCTGTCAGGGTAATGCCTAATATTTTCTCTTTTTATTTTTGTCTTTATCTTCTCGTATTATGCGAAACATATTATGAAGACGTTCTATACATAATGTGTTAATCCGCGTCCACAGTGCATTATTATTATACAGTACCGAAGCTTGGTCAAACATTGGCTAAAGTTCATGGCCCAGGAAACCGACAGCCCACAGGACCGGCAATATCGATATGATGGGCCTCTTGCCACTTAGAGAATACACTAAACCGACAGCTCACAATGTCTTAATTTCTATCCTTCCTTAAACCTGGCGTCCACTAGAGCGCCGACAAGATTAGGAAGGGTTGCGGAAACAAATTATGTAATTTCGGCATCCTTTCCGCGCCAGACGCGGAAAAAGTGTGTGAATCATCGTTTTGGTGGACATTACTCAAGGTTGCCAGAGTTGGCAGAATTCTGCTTTCTGGCAGAATTTTGACCGCTTTAGCATCTAGCATTACGCTAGGCATAATTTGACAAAATCTATCAGAATTTTAGCATAATTCTGGTGTGTTTTTTTTTGGTTTTTTTTTTGCTTGTCAGAGAATTTTGGAGTAAAAAGTTCCCCCCCCCAAAAAAATGCTGATAACTTTTTTTTTGTTGTTGTTGTTGCTTGTCAGAGAATTTTTGAGTAAAATTATGATTTAGCAGTAAAATTTTTGATTTTGCAGAATTTTCGCTTCTCCCTACGCAGAATAGTATTTTTTCGCTGGCCACACTGACATTACTACGAATCTCTTGCGTATTGACAGCAGTCATACCAGGGAATGTCCTAGGAATCAATCGGGAATGCCAAGAAATGCCGCCGAAAAATGCTGATCGTAGCAAGACAGCCCGGACACATCTAGGATCACGCTGTGAGTGGTAAAATCACGGACTAGGACAATCAGGATGATTTTCCGATAACCATTTTTCTCATATGCCTGCTAGCCATCATTCGCGAAGCTGCCTGCACCGCGGAGGCTTTAGGGAGCGTTTGCGGAGGATGGGGGAAGTGTTAAAGAAAGGCGGGATGTCCTGACGATGTCCGCACGACAATGCAGACAAGTTGTCGAAGGTGTCGGGAAGTTCATTTCCGCGTACAAATTTTGTCCTCTCCCGAAAGTGCGGAAACGCCGGGAAGTGTTTAGGAATGATAAAGACAGTGAACGGAATCTTTCAAGAATATGCGGATAGGTTGCTGAATGAATGCGGATTTACTAATTTTGCATTCCGCTTCTTGTCCGCGCCGTAGTGGACGCCAGTTTTATGGATTTAATTATTTGTTTTTTTCTTCTTGCCCCGTCTCTCCTTTTTTCCCCGTATGTATTTCTTTGTTCTACCCCATTCTTTCTACTTCTCTTTCTATCTTTCCTGGTGTATATTTGTTATTTTACATCTTTTCTTCCTCTCTTTCTTTCTTTCTTTGCTTACGTATATTTGTTGGTGTCTTCTTTCTTCTTCTCTTCCTTTCTTCCCTTCTATATTTTATTTAGAAGTTTATATTTCTTTCATTTTCCTGGTTTCGTCTTCTTTTTCTTTCTCTGCCTATTGTTTCGTCGGTCTCGTTGGCTGTCGGTCTAATGGTATGACCCTTAAAACATAACTGGAGGCAGGACGTTCTGTTCCCGCCTGATATTTTGCATTAGCATTTTATGAGCAAAATATCATTCGTGTATTATACTGCGATATTTTGAATATAGTTCTTGTTACTGACACATTACTCAATGATATCACAAAGTTTAATTACAGAGAGTCAAGAGCAAACTTACCCCTGTAATAGCATCCGTTAACGATGCCAGACATGTTCTGGTAAAGAAGAAATAATTCACAGCCTATAGCATGCACCTGTAGCTGTCCATGAAATGGCGCAAACATTTCAACGGTTTGTATTCTTCAGTTGGTTTTGTGCTTTTTGCCGCTTAAATACGAATGAATTCGTTTAGTGTTGATCTAAGCAGACTCGGGTAAAAATTGGAAAATTAGGGGGAAAACCCCGTCATCATGATCACATGATACGTCATCATTCAAGCCAGGGGCGGGGGGGGGGGGGGTTATGGGGTCCAGTTCCCCTCAATAATTCTCTGACAAGCAAAAAAAAAAAAAAAAAAAGGGTTTTTTTTGTCGAAAAGGGGGGGGGGGGGGCACATTGCATTGTTTCCCTCATTTTGATTTTTAGCAGTATGCAATCAGTTATAGGAAACCAAAACCCAAGGAGAGAATCAATGTTATTGGAAAGTGAGAATTCAAAGAAACACTTTACAAAAAGTTTCATTAAAATTGGTTTAAAAATGAGAGAATTATGGAAGTTTGAAAAATCTCGTTTTACTTTCTATGGGGATCCTCAAATTGGCAAAATTGCTTCAAAATGTCCGATTTTGTGAACAACTCTCCATTTGTTTTGTACACAGATTTTCAGATTTTCCCCATTATCTCTCAGGGTGCTCCTTGTCTCCTCCTGAACTCGACGTATGTAGTGTAAAATACATTTTCCTATTATATATGTTGAGCTCAGAAGAAGATTAACTGCACCTTGAAAGATAATGGGGAAAATCTGAAAATTTGTGTACAAAACAAATGGAGAGTTATTCACAAAATCAGCCATTTTGAAGTAATTTTGCCAATTTGAGGATCCCTAGAGAAAGTAAAAACGAGACTTTTCAAACTTCCATAATTCTCTCATTTTTAACCAATTTTAATGAAACTTTTTGTAAAGTGTTTCTCTGAATTCTCACTTTCCAATAACAATGATTCTCTCCTTGGGTTTTGGTTTCCTATAACTAATTGCATACTGCTGAAAATCAAATGAATATTACCTTACTATTACAAATATAATATATGAATATCGAATGTGTGATTGTTGTATTAAGCACCAACAGAGCAAAGGATGAGGCAGTGGGGGTGGGGAATCCTGGAGCTAGGTACAACCCTATTTCCCTGAGGATTTTCCAAGTTCCTACTCGGGCAATATAACCTCATATTCGGGCCGCGAGGTGCCCGAATATCTCATTTTTATATCTTATCTAGTGTTTTTTTAAATGAAAAACATTCTTTTACAATGATAAATTATCTTATTTTGAAAACTGGAAAGTTGATATTTCGGCAAGCGACATCAGCGCCCCCGCCCCCCGCAAAATTGTGCACGTACACCTTTACAATAGACTGACCTCAATTATTTTGTATTACTTGTGAATCGTTTATAGTCATCTAACTCAATACTTTTTAAAAATCCAGATAAAAATTCTCAAACAGCCAAACCAGGGCCCCGTTGCATAAAACTTACCATTAACGGTAACTTTGCCATCAATGGTAACTCCCATGGAAACCTTGATTTTGATTGGTTGGTGAGTGATGTTACCATGGTAGTTGCCATTAATAGCAGAGTTACCGTTAATGGTAAGTTTCATGCAACGGGGCCCTGATATGTAAAAAAAACACATAATTTATATTATGTTTTTTTCATATACTTTGCGATATAACAAATAACTAAATAGGTTTGACTGACCAGTACCATGTATCTTGCCCTGTGTCCTGTCTTTCCCCGCCAGCCCCCGCTAGCCGCTACTCCTTAGTCTTGATCATGTTTAACCAAAAAGATATATTACCATAATTATATTAACCATAAAGATATATATTTTTAAGTTGTGTCAGTATCACATTCTGGTAGAGAAATCGGATGCTACTGAGCCTTAAAGTCCATGCAAAACAATTACAATTTCAACATAAACGGCGGCTATTATGGATTCTATGTTTGATTTCATATTTCAGAGATATGCTGGGCCCATATACCTAAATAATGATACATTCCATTCCTCTTAAAGCTACAATGATTACCAATAAGTAGAGTAGGTTTGTCCGCAAGGCGACAGAGTTCCTAAAACTGAGCTGTCATTTTTCAAGAAATTTTCAGTTGTAGACTGGGATTTTACGTGTGTGGCAAGCTTTAAAGTGTCTCATGGACCGTTGCATTAACAGTTACATGTTCCTCCCCTTCACCCTGTCTCATAGAACATCAACCCGGACAAAAAACAAAACAAAAACAATTGTAGCACAGAAGGAATTAAGTTCAAATAAGAAACAGCCCCCCCCCAAAAAAAAAACAACAGCAATAAACAACAACACAAAATAAAAATAAAAAACAAACCAAAACAAACCCAACCCCCCCGCCAAAAAAAACAAACAAAAACAAACAAAAAAACAACAAAAAAAAACCCTGTTGAAAGTTCAATTTATAAAGTTATGGAATGCTTACATTAATCAAACTTCCAAAGGAGCCGAATTTTCACAAAATAAAAGGCAGAAAATCGATTCGAATCGATCGCGACGACCGCCCCCCCCCCCCCCCCGGGGGATGTCTCATTGTTGAGACATGTACATCATCCGCGTAGATCACTTGCTGAATTAAAAAGCAGATTGCAGTAGGGCAGATTTTGATACCCTAAACAGGGAAACCCGTCTATCTCTGATTTTTTTTATTCCATTAACGGCGATTTTATATCTTACTTGGTTTACATCCTATTTGGAGATTATATCATCATCATAGACTTCTTTTTAGTTAAAAAGGAACCGTAAAAGAAATTTAACCTAATTTGGAACACGTTACCGAAACTATATCGCCCCCCCCCCTTCCACGGATCTTCTTGTTATCATCTCTGAATTTGATACCATTTTTCTTGATTTTTGCCTTTTTTTGGTTTTTGGTACCCCAAACGCGTAACCCGGGTTATGCGCTTATTGCTGAAAGGGTACCCTTTTTATCCGTTTTCGTGTACGTCGGTGATGTACCGGCCTCAATAAGACATCCCCGCCCCCCCCCCCCCCCCGGCGACCGCCGTGAAACCATAGACATACGCACTAAACTGTGTATATAACCATGAAGCTACAAATGACGTAACTCTATGCGCGAAGCATAGTAAATGCAGTGTATGTACATGAGCACGTGCGCTGTGCGAACGAATAACACGTGTGTTGTTGCGCCATCTACACTGGAGCAAAGACTTTTAATAGTATCAAGACAGATTACTCTTACCTACTTCCGGAGTACATTCGGCAGACGTAAATTGCTGTGTTAAAATAGACTCGGAAAAATACGTTCGCTATAGGTACACTCTTAAAAAAGTTGGGCAAAAAATGCCCAATTTTTAACCAACACTGGGCAACATACTGTCCACACAACTTTTGGTTAAAATTTGCCCAACTGATGTTGGGCAATCCATTTACTATGTTGTTGGGCAAATTGAATTGCCCATCAGTTGGTGACCCATTAGATTTTACCCAACTCTACAATTGCCCAACTGTTGGTTATATTCTCAGTTGGGTAATTATTGCCCAACCAATCTTACCCAATAGGATTGCCCAACCCTCTATTTGTTCAGCTGTTTGGTAACAAATATCATGTGGTTGGGCAAATTCAGCTGCCCAATTTATTGTTTCCTTTTTCCTCCATACCTAGGTAAAAAAAAAAAAATGAAATCTGCTTGTTACGTCCTTCTGGGTCTTAACCTAATCAATCCTAACCTATCCTATTTTAAGCTATCTTATCCTATATCTTAACCTATCCTATCCTAGTCCTATCCTATCCAGTTAGTGCAAACTAGTGCAAGCTCTTATATACCCCTTATATTTTTTAATGCATTCGGTGACAGTTAGTAAATCGGGCCACCCCAAACCATACGCTACTAAAAATTCATGAATATTAATATAAGTGTTTTCCCCAATATTGGGTAAAAATATTTACCACAAGTTGGGCAAAAGCGAATTTCTAACCAATCATCAGTTACCCAACAAAATTTACCCAACTGGCAAAGGAAATGTGACAAAATTACACAACTACAGGGCAACAAGTACCCAACCCATAATTACCAAATACTGTTGGTAAATATATGCCCAATATTTAGGTAAAAAGTATTGACCAATATTGGTTACACCACTCGAGTGTCCAGTTGGTTAATAATAGCCCAGAATTGGGAATATTTTTAACCAACCAGCAGTTACCCAACTAAATTTACCCAACATTTTAAGAGCGTATAACACGTGAAAAGATGTCTTTTTTTTTCTTGATATTTCATATCTTACTCTATCTTTTTCAAGTCTGATTTTTGCATGAGAGAAAGGATGGATAGTTCAAAAAACATTTCTTGAACCTTTATTATCAATAAATGCCACTATGAATCCCCGGGATCATGCCTGCTTTTTGACATAATCATCTGCCATAGGGTTAACACGTGAAAACATGGATTTTAAGAATGATTATAGTTCCTCTGGTATTTCCTTGAATTTCATGTAAATGTGGCTTACATGTAATTTGAGACTCTGAACAAGATTAATGATGGCTCAAAAAGTGGAAGGGACCCCACATAAATCCCCGGGAATATGCATGCTTTTGGCCTTCCAGCTCCCATAGGTTAACACGCAAAAACAGAGATTTTTGAATGATTATAATTCCCCCAGAATTAGATTAGAATTTTGAAAAATGTGACTTAAATAAAATTTAAAGCTCTGAAAATGTATGATTAAGTCTCAACTAGTCGAACAGACCCCGCATAAATCCCAGGGAATATGCATGCTTTTGACCCCCCAAAAGTCTCGCCTGCCATAGGTTTACACGCGAAAACAAGGAATTTTAGGATGATTATAATTCCCATAGTTTTTATTTGAAAATATAAAAACTGTGATTTACATGTAATTTGAGGCTTTGAACAAGTTTACTGAAGGCTCAAAAAATTGAAAAAACCCCACATAAATCCCGGGGAATATGCATGCTTTTGACCAAAACAGTCAGGTTTACACGCGAAAACAATGAATATTAGGATGATTATAATTCCCATAGTTTTTATTTGAAAATATAAAAACTGTGATTTACATGAAATTTAAAGCTCTGAAAATGTATATTTAAGGCTCAATGAGTCCAGTAAACCCCCCATAAATCCCCGGGAATATGCATGCTTTTGGCCTTTGCGCTAGCAGACGACCATGTAGCAGACGTATGTCCGCCCGCCCAGGGGCCCAGCCTAGCCGGTATTCGGAAGAAACTCTCACTAAATTCCAGTTCACTATTATATTTCTAATGTACCAGAGGCAAAATTGAATGTATTAAATTCATAAATTCATATAATCAATGTTCTACCACCGAATTACGCTTAGCCAAAATGACTGATGTGAGATCATGCAATCATGAAATAGCTGAGCTGAATAGCGACCGAGAAGGTGTATAGCTCTAGCTAGGCTAGGTCTACCCCTCTGCGATCCCGATCGAGGTGGTGACGTTGCCGATAGAACTCTTTCAGTTTGCCAAAGGTGTTCTCCTCAAACTTCGCTCATCAAAGGTTTTTACTTGCTGATCGTCGTTTATTGGCTTCAGCCAACGAGACCGACAATGTAGTGGGAGGGGGCTTCTGAACCCTATTATGGATATGAGTCTGACACTGACAGTCCATGACAGGGGCGAATGCAGGATGTAGTTTTTAAAAAAAAAAAGGGGGGGGGCACAAATGCAGGGCTGTCAACTTTTTGGAACTGCTAGAAGGGAGATTCGTATTTTTTTCTTCTCACCATTCCTCCAAAAGTTGCTCCGTGGGGGGGGGGGGGGGGGGGGAGGAGGAGCTTCACCCTTCCAGCGTTTTAGCAAATTTTGAGAGAAAGATAACGGCTCGTAGCACCTTTTTAGGCTTTTTTTTTTTCTCTCACTTCCACCGCTTTGTCGCTCTTGCTTTTTTTGTTTTTCTTTCTTTCTTTTTTTAGTTGCCGTTTTTGGGGGCGACCGCCCCCACCACCCCCTGGCTACGCGCCTGAAGTCGTATTAGATGGATATCATGGAAGTAGTCATGAAGTAGATGTAGAAAACTTGTAAGAAGTAGCAAGTAGCAAGTATATAATTCCGTCGTAATATGAAAAGAAAAAAATACTGAGAAAACGGACAATACACGTAAACAAATATTAATCGTATTATCTACACACATCTTACAGTCATCATTCATACACAAACAGTATACTTTTAAAAATAAAGTTGAATTCTGGTCATGCAATTACATTATGGAAGAAAATTCCTGGAAGCAGTTGGAAAAGGTTGATGATATAGAAAATGAGTCTTGGTGTACACTATAAGGTTTTAAAATCAAACTGATGAGAAACTGACTCAGTTTCGCTGAAAAGCATGTGAACTGAACACAGAAATGGTAACAGTGAGACTGTACACAATAATTATGTGGCATGAATGTTCGGCCCGAACAATGCAGCTATTGCTCTTCATTATTTCGAAGAAGATGGCATTTGAAGATCAATCCTTTTCAGTGGACATTTCTACTATGATGTTCTTCCAAACTGACATACAAAGAATGAAAAAGCTCACAAATTATTTTTCACATTTACCAGAACTCAACCTTCTCATTCAGCTTTCTTTACTTACTAGAATAAGTTACTGATTATTGTGCCCCTTCTTTTCAATTTTTCTTTCATTCATACATTTTAGGCCCTGGGTTCTTAATTATTTTGTTAGGAGGGCCAGAAATATTCTTGAAATTACGTCGCGGGCCACAGATATGATATATACATACAAAGACGCATGAGACTCACGTATCTTGCCTGAATACATTGTGTATTAGCTTTCTGTATTTTTGTTTTTTGTTTTTTTTTATTATTATTATTCAGCGAGCGAGCGAAGCTTGCGAGCAAAAAAAAATGACACTTTAGAATTGTGAAAATGTAATTTCGTCGTCAAAATGTGCTAATATAGATTAGATATAAAAAATTACAAAGAGACCATTTCGCTGCCCAAAAATGAAATGGTGGGTGCCCGAATGCAGGAAAATTTTTGATATTCTCGGGGGAGAGGGCTCCAGGCCCCATACTCCGCCACAGACGTTAATGCATTTAATGCATAAATACCCGAAGGACCTATCTTGCGTGTACTTTTAAACATCGTTTTTCTTTATTTCAAGAGCAGTTACCATAACTTAGTCTATATAAACGCAGGTATGGCATTGTTGGAATTGGGGATAAAAAAAATGAAAAGAAACGATTTGCAACTTCTAGAGTATGCCATCATTAATCTTCTCTTATAAGGTCGTTAACAACAGGAAATGATTCAATACCATGATCATGAGTCAATATACACTCTCTTTTTAGAATCACCCATTGATTATACCTGACCTACCGTGAATTTCGAGGTCACACACCAACAATGCAAAACTCAACATTTCAATGTTTAAAAAAAAAACAAAAAACGAACCAAATATTGAATATGTTTTCCGAATTTCCCCTCCCACGCAGACATGAGTTCATTGTACGTTTTTAACCGACAGGTTCCTTGTTACTTCAAAGAGCAGTTACCATAACTGTATCAAAACAGACAGTAGATTGAGAGGATGGGACTTCATAGCTTCATTTACATTTTGTCATTGCTCATTATCTATTATTGTAGAACAATATGCTGAGATTATCTCAGTAGACCGACAAACCACGGGAAAGAAATGATGAAATATAGGACAGCTTACCAGTATGTACTTAAAGAGTGCCCCACTTTTATTCAGATTTTTTTCTCTCTAATGACCTTTCCCCATCCTAATAAGTGCCCCTTTTTAAATCTTATGAGTGTCCCTATTTACTTCTTTTTCTTTCCATTAAGTCCCCTTTTCCCCTCTTGTTAAGTGCCCTTTTTCAAATCTGATGAGTGCCCCATCTTTACTTCTGAATAAGTGGAAATTTTCCTTTCTTATAAATGCCCCTTTCCCATTTTGATAAGTGCCCCTTTTCAAATCTTATAGACGCCCTTGTTTTTACTCCTGACAAGTGTCTTTTTCCCACATTGCCATTCCCCCCCCCCTTTTTTTGTTGTTGTTGAAATCTTAAAGAGTGCCCCACTTTTATTCAGATTTTTTTTCTATCACTTCCCCCTCTTTGTCGCTCTTGCTTTTTTTGTTTTTCTTTCTTTTTTTTTAGTTGTCGTTTTTGGGGGCGACCGCCCCCACCACCCCCTGGCTACGCGCCTGAAGTCGTATTATATGGATATCATGGAAGTACTCATGAAGTAGATGTAGAAAATGTAATATTCTTCAATGAGTCAAAATAAACACTCAGAGAACACAAGAGTAGTACAATTTTGGTGTCTTTTACTGTGCGTTACTTTCGTGTGATATTCTTCGATCAAGTCGTTATCAGTATTCAATATTCCCACATCTCCCCCCAAGCTTATTAAAGTCCAGAGTTCCATATAATATCAAAACCAAACAAAGTCCAAAAAATCCTGCTCCAGAGTTCACTGATGATTTCCTTGAGTATATTATCATGCCAGTTCAATACTGTTTTAATTAAACTTTAAGTTTTCCGATATTGTCCAACCGCGAAAATCTGTTTTTAGTTTAATCAATTAGTAGGACAGTCTCTTTGGTTTTTTTACCAGTCTCCCAGATCTGGTACGCGTCTCTGTCGCAGCTGCAGATTGAGAGGCGTCCTGCTGACTCGGGTCAGTCTGCTCATTAGGCTGCAGGATATCTGGTTCACTGGTATCATCAGGCTCGTCACTGGAAGACTCAGGCACTCTAGTCGGCTTCCCTTGGTCCTGGATGGAAATCAGGGCCTGTCGGTTGCGACGTATTGTACCAGACTCTGTCTGGAGATGGTAAGATCTTGGTTGTTGTGCCTGCTTGGTGATTCTCCCATAGCGAGACTGATCACGGACCCACACCAAATATCCTGGCTGTAGCTCTGGAAGGTCTCGTGAGGCATGGCGTCTGTTGTAGGTCATCATCTGATCTGACCGGTACTTCTCCTCTTTCTCTCTCACAGATTTCAGGTCCTGCTGTTGTACTTGTGGCAGGAGTGTGTGCGGCAGCACAGGGACCTGGGTTTTCAATCTCCTGCCCATAAGAAGTTCACAAGGAGCTAGCCCATTTTGGAGTGGAGACACTTGGTAGCTGAGAAGGGCAAGGTTGATGTCATCGTTCTTTCTCAGCAATCCTTTCACAGTGCGAACTCCTCTCTCCGCTTCACCATTTGCTTGCGGGTACTTTGGGGAGCTGGTAGTATGGACAAATCCATATTCTTCCGCAAGCTTTCTGAAGTTGTCATTGGCAAATTGCGGACCGTTGTCAGATACCACAAGGTCTGGAATCCCGTGGACTGCAAACATCTCTTTCAGTGATGAAATCACTGCTGTTGTTGTCTGACCATGTAGTTGCTTGACTTCAATCCATCTGGAATAGTAGTCTACAACAATCAGGAATGTCTTCCCTTTGTGTTCGAACAAGTCCACGCTTGAGATCATCTCCTCCAGTGTTTTTGACAGACCTGGCCACCACACTGATCCTCTGGCTCTGGCTCTGCATTTGGTGATCCCCAGATGTCCTTGATGTAGCCTCTCAAGGATATCAAGTCTTAGAGGTCCTGGGATGACTAATCTTTCATCATAGACCAGCAAGTCATCTACCACACTCAAATGACCTCTCTGCTCATAGTAGTGTTTCAGGATAGGGTTGTGTGGCATGTAGTCTGGCCATCCCTTGATGTAGTAGTCTCTGACTTTTGCACAAACTTCATCTGCTTTTTGTGCATTTCTGATCTCCTCTAGTCTCTGCACTGTTACTGGTAGGTTGATGGTTGATGTTGACGCATACGATTCAACATCCTCTATGAAACTGACATCACTCCTTCCTGGCCTCTCTACGGGCGCTCGTGACAGGGTGTCAGCTGAGGTCTGTTGTTTCCCAGGAACATACAGTGTCTTTGCGTCAAATATCATCATTCTCATTCTGAAGCGTTGAAGACGTGGAGGCATTTTGGCAAGTTCTTTCGAGTTCAGTAGAGTAACCAATGGCTTGTGGTCAGTTTCTACTTCGAAGTGAAGACCAAGTACATACTCCGAGAATCTCTCGCATGCCCACGTCGCTGCCAGTGCTTCCCTTTCGATCGCTGCATACCTCTGTTCAGTCTCAGTAAGTGATCGAGATGCATAGCACACTGGTCTACGTTTTCCATCTGCTTGCACTTGATACAGGATTGCACCAATGCCAGTACAGGATGCATCTGCTGCAATGACTGTTGGGAGTTCTGGATCATAGTGAGCCAGGACTTCAGTTGAGATTAGCATTTCTTTGATCTGTTTGAAAGATCTCTGTTGCAGTTCTCCCCAGGACCACACGTTATCAGTCAGACCGCAGGTCGTATGCAAATGAGCAAAAAGGGCTGATTTTATTTCCAGTGCCTGAAATGGCACACTCTCCTTGTTGCCAGTGGGCTGTTTTGCATGGTCATATTCAAAGTTAATTAAATCAAGAAATATCAATGCTATGCTCATCAAATTTTCTGGAAAGATAGATGGATAGTTTATCAATGCAGACATACCCTGTTTCAGTTATAATTCAAATAATAAGTAGTTGAAAATTAGTGATAAAATAGTGACACAAAATACTTTTCCTTGTAAGATTTCAAGTCAATAAAAGACATATAAAAAGTATATGAGCCACTATTAAAATGCATATGTATGGAAGCGTTGAAGTTTCATCTTTTACATTATCATATTCAAAACATCCATACATTTATGACAGGGTCAGGATCCAGCAATATTCAACCCAAGTACATAATTTATCCTTGAAATTGTCAAGACCATAGAATCCTAGCACTGTGATTGGCTGGCGAGGCCACCCTGCAAGATTATGGCGCGATATTTGAAACCACATGCCACCTGTTGGGTGAACTCTTGACCTCTTGTGCAAACATGGTCCTGGCTGTGACAAACATGTTGATCTATTTTTGGGAAAGGGCTTGTGAAGTAACCAATCAGAGAGCTGGAATCAACTGTTTGAAGGATACAATGTGTACTTTGGTTACATTTTGCTGGATCCTGACCCTGTCATTAAGTGTACATACATATTATTTCAATATTTGTAAAGTATAGATATTGCCCTTTACACTCATGTCAAATTCAGCCTGGCTCATAATAAAACCATGTGAGTTTTTTACAGGTTTACTTTTCATTTCATTTCCATTTTTTGCTCATAAAATAACATTATTTTTCACCAATTTTTTCACATTTTTCATAGACAAATAGAGTATGTCATGAATCTCTAATTCCTCCTCTTTTATTTGATGTATAAATCATGAGAATCAGTAAATGTTAACCAGTCCATTCAATCATTTGGAAATCAGATGTTCCCAGGGATTCCTGCTCATTATGTATTCAGAGACTGACCCAGTCAAGCAAAACTGGAAATAAAATAGAGCACTTTTTGGGGACCTGCGGTTTGACTGTTATCCTTCTTCAGGAGCTGGCGTAGAGGCTCACTTAGGGTAGCCAGTCCGGGAAGGAATTTTCCCACCTGGTTCACCATTCCGAGGAACCTTTGCAACTCTGTCACGGTACGTGGAACTGGAAAGTCACGAATGGCTCTCGTCTTGCTTGGATCCACCTTGACACCAGTTTTGTCTATGAAGTGCCCCAGGAACTTCACCCTCTGTTGTGAGAATTCACACTTGTCATGATTTAGTGTGATCCCAGCTTCCTGCAGACGTTCAAGGACAGCTCGAACTCTGGTGTCATGATCTCTTTGTGTTATGCCATGAATCAGCACATCGTCCATATGGCAAATCACTCCATCTAGTCCTTCTAGGATACTGGACATTGTCCTTTGAAAGACTTCGGGCGCCGACGTAATGCCGAATGGCAGTCGGTTGAAGCAGAATCTCCCAAAGGGAGTGATGAATGTTGTCAACAGCTTTGACTCTTCGCTGAGTGGTATTTGCCAAAATCCGCTGTTGGCGTCCAACTTGGTGAAGATTGTACTCTTTCCCAGCTTTGCAAGGCTTTCATCAACAGAAGACATCGGGTGAATCTCCCGTTCCACTGCTTTGTTCAGTGATGTGAGGTCTACGCAAATTCTAACTGAACCATTAGGCTTTAGTACCGGAACCATTCCTGAACACCACTTCGTCGGTTGAGTCACTTTGGAGATTACGCCTTGCTTCAACATGGACTCTAGTTCCTTCTTCACCTTTGGTAGAAATGGATGTGGAACCTTCCTGGCTGTATACAGGCACATTGGTTTGGCATTTGGAGCCAATGTGATGGTGTATGCTGTCTTCAATTTCCCCAATCCAGTGAAGAGCTGTGGGAATTCAGCCTTGAAGTTTGCAATTCAGCCTCTTGGTGGTCAAGTTCCTCCACCTTGCAGATCAGATTCAAATCTGAACATGCCTTCCTGCTCAGCAATGAACAGCTCTGATTTTTAATCACATAGAGAGTTTCCTTGATCTCTTTATCTCTATGTTTGAGGGTTGCTGTCATCTGTCCTATCACCGTCAGAACTGTTTCACCTGGACCATGTAACCTCTTGTTCGTTGGTTTTAAGTTATGTCTGTTCAGCCACGGAGTAGAGTCAGACAGCAGAGTAACTGATGCTCCACTATCTAGCTTGAAGTGTGTTTCAATCCCATCTACAAGGATATCAGCACTCCAGTATGTGTTTTCATTCTCGCTGATTTCACCAAGAAAGGGGACCTCAATGTCTTCTGAGTCATCCACTTCGCTGACTTTCACCTTTCCTTTTGCTTCTTTTTGTTTTCCCTTATCTGTGTTTTTGTTTCTGCACACAGACTGGAAATGGCCCACCTTTCCGCAGTTATGGCACTTTGCATCTTTTGCAGGGCAGTCTGCACGTACATGATTCTGCCGTCCACACCACTTGCAGTTCCCTTGCTGAGTATGAGGTGCTTTCTTTGAGGAATTTCCTTTGCTCTTGTGTCTGACATGCTCCACTGACGACTTCGAGCTTTCACTTTCTAGACCTCCTCTCATGACAGACTTATTTTGTTTCCGGGCTTCTGCTTGCCTACTCAACTGAACTGCTTTAGAGAAAGTAAGGTCTTCTCTAGATTGCAACTGATCAGATAGCGAGTCATCGAGCACCCCAACTACAATTCTGTCTCTAATCAACTCCTCCTTCAGTGTCTGATAACCACAGTCTTCAGCAAGCCTGTACAAATCGTTGATAAACGTATCGACACTCTCTCCAGGTCTTTGTACTCTTTTGTTGAATTTTGCTCTTTCAACCATTGTGTTTTTTCGTACATTGAAGTATTTATTCAGTGCAGACAGCATTTCATCGTACTTTGCTTTCTTCTCATCAACACCGAGAGACACAATGATGTCATCCGCACAATCACCCATCGCATACAGTAGTGTACTAACCTGTTCACTCTCAGGCTTAGTGGCGAGGCCGGATGCGACGCGATACCGTCCAAATCGACGTGACCATTTTGGCCATTGTTCAGCTTGATTCAGGCCTGCTACCTTGTCAAAACTGTCTGGCAATGGTAAATGCGAATTCTCCATGGTTCTTTACCTCGCTGCCATCATGTAATATTCTTCAATGAGTCAAAATAAACACTCAGAGAACACAAGAGTAGTACAATTTTGGTGTCTTTTACTGTGCGTTACTTTCGTGTTATATTCTTCGATCAAGTCGTTATCAGTATTCAATATTCCCACAGAAAACTTTTAAGAAGTAGCAATTAGCAAGTATACAATTCCGTAATATGAAAAGAAAAAAAAATACTGAGAAAACGGACAATACACGTAAACAAATATTAATCGTATTATCTACACACATCTTACAGTCATCATTCATACACAAACAGTATACTTTTTAAAATAAAGTGAATTCTGGTCATGCAATTACATTGTGGAAGAAAATTCCTGGAAGCAGTTGGGAAAGGTTGATGATATAGAAAATGAGACTTGGTGTACACTATGGCCCGAATTCACAAAGAAGGTTTAAACCATGGGTAAGGTTTAAACTAAAATAAGCGTAAATAAGCGCACATTGCCCGTGCACGCGCTCAAAGAAAATGTATGATTGGATCAGATTCCGTGCGCAAGTACGACAAACCACGGGAAAGAAATGATGAAATATAGGACAGCTTACCAGTATGTACTGATAAAAACATGTTCTTTTTACCAGAGGCAGCCCTTGGGGGTGCAAAGTGCCCCCACCCACTTTTTCAAGCACCATAAAGTGCCCTTTTTACTTTTTAGGTGCCCCTCTTCACTCTGATAAGTGCCACATTTTTAACTCTGATAAGTGCCCCCTTTTCTTTCCATTTAATAACCTTTCCCCATCCTAATAGGTGCCCCTTTTTAAATCTTGAGTGCCCTTATTTACTTCTTTTTTTTCCATTAAGTCCCCTTTTCCCCTCTTGTTAAGTGCCCTTTTTCAAATCTGATGAGTGCCCCATCTTTACTTCTGAATAAGTGAAAATTGTCCTTTCTTATAAATGCCCCTTTCCCATTTTGATAAGTGCCCCTTTTCAAATCTTATGGACGCCCTTGTTTTTACTCCTGACAAGTGTCTTTTTCCCACATTGCCATTCCCCCCTCCTTTTTTTGTTGTTGTTGTTGTTGAAATCTTAAAGAGTGCCCCACTTTTATTCAGATTATTCCCCTTTCATTTTCTAATAAGTGCTGTTTTCCCCTTCTGATAAATGCCACTCACTCCTCATTTCATGACTGTTCTACAGCCCACCTTTATACTGGGCGTTTAAAGAAAAAGGAAACACAACTTTGAAAAATTCCCGTAAATTAACTATATTTCTACTTACAGTGAAATTCATACCATATGAAAAAGTAATTCATATTCTTTCCAATGGTAACTTGTTTAGGTTTCGAGGCTCATGTATCACTGAACATCATTGTCTTCAAAGTTTTGGGCAAAAATCTAGTTGGTTCACTTTCTTGTAAAACACAATTGGCACGATGTTATAAGGAGATGCCTTTTGTGAAATGACCTGAGTGCTCCAATTCTCATTGTGGATGATTTTCTTTTTGTCCCCGCCGAACGAAGTTCGCGAGGGGACTATGAAACGGGCTCCGTTCGTGTGTGCGTGTGTGTGTGTGTGTGTGTGTCCGTCCGTCCGTCCGTCCGTGTGTGCTCAAATGTTAGAAAATGCTACTTCTCCGTCATTTCTTGGCCGATTTTGATTCTGATTGTTTTATCTGATAGGGCTGGGTGGGGGCTTCCAAACTGCTACACAGAATTTTGAAATTCATTAATTATGCAAATTTATGCAAATTTATTCAAAATTGACGAAAAATGCTACTTCTCCTCTATTTCACATCGGATTTTGATTCCGATGTTTTATCTGATAGGGCTGGGTAGGGGCTATCAAACTTCTACACAGAATTTTGAAATTCCTTGATTATGCAAATTTATGCAAATTTATTCAAAATTGACGAAAAATGCTACTTCTCCTCTATTTCACATCGGATTTTGATTCCGATTGTTTTATCTGATAGGGCTGGGTGGGGGCTTCCAAACTTCTACACAGAATTTTGAAATTCATTAATTATGCAAATTTATGCAAATTTATTCAAAATTGACGAAAAATGCTACTTCTCCTCTATTTCACATTGGATTTTGATTCCGATTATTTTATCTGATAGGGCTGGGTGGGGGCTTTCAAACTTCTACACAGAATTTTGAAATTCATTAATTATGCAAATTTATGCAAATTTATTCAAAATTGACGAAAAATGCTACTTTTCCTCTATTTCACATCGGATTTTGATTCCGATTGTTTTATCTGATAGGGCTGGGTGGGGGCTTCCAAACTTCTACACAGAATTTTGAAATTCATTAATTATGCAAATTTATGCAAATTTATTCAAAATTGACGAAAAATGCTACTTCTCCTCTATTTCACATCGGATTTTGATTCCGATTGTTTTATCTGATAGGGCTGGGTGGGGGCTTCCAAACTTCTACACAGAATTTTGAAATTCATTAATTATGCAAATTTATGCAAATTTATTCAAAATTGACGAAAAATGCTACTTCTCCTCTATTCACATCGGATTTTGATTCCGATTGTTTTATCTGATAGGGCTGGGTGGGGGCTTCCAAACTTCTACACAGAATTTTGAAATTCATTATTCATGCAAATTTATGCAAATTTATTCAAAATGGCTGAAGGTTCATAATGTTTTCATGTTTTATATTTCAGTTGTATACATGCATTGTTGGTATTCTCTTCTTTTGCATGCAGTAACATTATTATTTTATTCACTAAAGTTTTTCACTGAAGTTTTAAGGTTCAGGCTAGTTAATTTCCACAGATCTGCACTTCCGGCGGGGACATTTATTACGCATTGCGTAATTTACTCATTCACTTGTTCACATTTATGTTAATGGATGTTATGCTCCCATGATTCAGGATTTTTGCTTTGTAAAACCCTTTTCAGATAAGGATCGTTTTTCCAAAGAAGACAGTCTGAGTGAATTTTAACAAGGTTGCATGCCAAAGAACCAGTGTGAACCAGAAGGATTACAATATCACAAAAAACTGCAAATGAAAGACAAAGAGCATAAAGAAGGAAAATCTAAAACTCATACATAATTGTGTTTGAAGAATTTGACTTTGCTGATTTTCAAAAATGTTAGCGTTTTGTTGAAAATCGGCGGAAGATGCCTGCTGCACTCAAGACAAATGAACAAGTTCTCTGTGCTGTCTGAAGATCTGACTTCTTCTTGATCAAAGTTAATATGACTAACAACTCTTTCTATGCTTTGTGAAGTTCATCAGACATTTTGTTAGGCGTAAAATTTTATCATTATGAGATTTGCTTACTAACGGAAGGGCATGAAGAGCAACCAAGCTAGTTAACATAGATATTCAACCCAAACCATGCCTATTGTGTTTTACAAGAAAGTGAACCCAACTAGAATTTTGCACAAAACTTTGAAGACAATGCTGTTCATTGACGCGCGACCTGGAAACCTAAACAAGTTACCACTGGAAAGCAAAGGAATTACTCTTTCATTTGATATGAAATTAAACGCCGTTAGATAATAGTCCATTTACAGGAAGTTGGGTTCCCTTTTTTTTTTTTTTTTTTTTTTTTTTTTTTTTTACTTTGAACGCCAAGTAGTTGTACTTGTTTAACTCTAGTTCTACATGTAACTGAAAATTTTACCGTTACTCAGGGGCAGTGATTTCCTGTCACGGCCGGGGGGGGGGGGGGGACGACACTAGCAACCGGGGGTCTGTGACGGTTCATCCCCCTCCCCCCCCCCCCCAAAAAAAAGTTTCAAGTACTAGTATGCGAGGGAGCAAAGCAACCGAGGGAGAAAATATCCTATTTTGAATAGTGAAATTAGCACTTTGGAGCACTTAAGAGCCTATAACAAGGTACACAACAGGGCATTACAACTTTTACTCATTATTTGCTACACATTTTCTTTTTCAATATTCAAAATTTCCGGGGTGGAGGGGGGGGGGGGGGGAGGGGGCGTCTCCCAAATTGCAATTGCTATTTTGCAGTTTTCATTTTGGCGAATTCCTCAGTAAATATTATATTTACTATTTTTCAAGGTCGGATAGCGAACAGAGTTTTAGAACACTTTTGATCACACAGCCAATGCAAGAGTTAAACCACCATTTACACAGAAGATCGGGCATTTCTAATTTTCGAGGGGAGCAAACCTGCAATAGGGCATTTACTTCCGTTTTAGAGATCTCAAGCAATATGTTACATTTTAGAGTATTAGTATGTGAGGGAGCGTAGCGACCGAGCGAGTAATTTTCCCAATTTTAATAATGAAGCATTTTAGAGCACTTGAGGACACGTCGCCGCTGCCGTCAGTTGAAGTTATCCTCATGGAAGATACTATATGCCAAACTTAAGAATGAAAAAAAAAAAGTATTTTAAGTCAAACTTTAACTGTTGAAAGTTAATTTATGACGCTTGTTAGAAAACTTGGTGGCACAGGAGGTAAAGATACATAACTTAGTTGTGAAAAATTGGTTAGCTGTTCTGTCAATTACGTTGATTTTATTCATACGTTTTAAAATTTATGGTGTTTATAACAGACTTATCTAGTCCATTTGACTCTCCCATTTAGTCAATAGCGAGCCTAGAAATGTTCCCTCCGTTGAATTTTTTTTCGTTGATTTGTATTATTATGTGATCCTACAACAATTTCAGCCCAAAGGGCAACCTTGAGCAAATTCATTATTTGCGTAAATCCAAAAAGGCCCCTTGTAGCCATATTGAAACTCAACTTTTCTACATGTCACGTACTAGTGTATGATGCATGTATATAGGGGTTTCGAGGGACGTAGAATACATTTTTAACGCAATTTTGCAATTTATTGTCACAATTAGGTCATTAAGGTCAAATAAATGTCAAATCTGCTACATGTAGAAATGACCGTGCATACATTAGATTTTTAAACTGTTATAGATGCCTATTGTTTAAATGAGATTATTCATTCATTCATTGGAAAATCCCACCTCTGTTGAATTTCGTTCATTCAAGAATTTTGATTAAGAAATGTTTCTTGATGATTTAAAAACTATGCCTTGGCATGTTTTCAAAGATATTAGAAATGTTGATCTTTCCCGGAAAACCTGGGAACATCTATTTTTCAAGGTCGTGAACAGGCATATTCCGTTATGCCACAAGTGAATTCGTAAAAAATGCTTGCCCATGGATAACGGACGATATTGTTCATTTAATGAAACAACGTGACCATGTTCACAGAGCTGCTATACTTACAAAAGACGATGAGTTATGGAATACTTAGAAAACCATTAAGAATAAAGTTACACATCTTATTAGAAAAAGGAAGAAAGAATACCATTGTATAACTTTATCAAAGAAAATCATGGAAATTCTCGGAATATATGGAAGTGTCTGAAACGATGGTGCTCGTATATCAGATCCACCTAAATAGCTAATGCTTTCAATAACTTTTTTACTATACCTGTGCTGCCAATATAACAAAAAACCTGAAAAGTTCTAGAACTGAACCTCATATCGGTGACGATATTCCTATTAATCCTATTCACAATTTGATTTGGACTATGTGTCTGAGGATTTTGTCATTAAGGAAATTGATTGCATGTGTAAAGATAAAGCTTCTGGCGATGACCACATTTCTTGTCGTCTTCTTAAAATGACGAAACCTGTGATAGCGGAATCGTTAACCGATATCATAAAATACATCTTTGACCACGGGATGTGTACCCAAGGGTTGGAAAGAAGCTCGAGTAATTCCAAATTTTAAAGCTTGTGATATGTCCGATCCAAGCAATTACCGCCCAATTTCTATTTTGTCTGTTGTTAGCAATATCAAAGAGAAGGCTGTATACATCGCCAACTTTCTGAATTCATTGACGATAATAATATATTGAACTCCAGTCAGTCTGGCAAATCATTCTACTTCAACAGCATTCATGAAATTTGTTAATAATTTGTCATGGAACATTGAAAACAGACAAATCTCTGGAGTCACTTTCATAGATCTTCGTAAAGCATTTGACACAGTTAATCACAATCTTTTATTAGAAAAATTATCTGCTATTGGATGTTCACATGAATGTGTAAAATGGTTCAGATCTTATTTAACAGGTCGTGAACAGTGTTCATTTTAAAGGTGCTAAATCTAATCTAAATCTAAATCTAATCTAAATCTAATGCATTGATGGGCGTACCACAGGGATCTATACTGGGTCAGTTATTATTTTCCATCTATGTAAATACTTTACCAAATTGCATATCTGATGGTTATGTTGATATGTATGCGGACGATATCACTTTAACTGTAAGTGGAAGTAGCATAGCTGAGATTGAACAAAAACTTTCTTTCGCATTGGAATAATTAATGGTATGGATTAATCAAAACCACCTTGTACTAAACACCGAGAAAACATGCGTAATGGTCATAGCTTCGCGTGCTAATTTAAACAAATAACATCCTTCAATGTTTCTATAAATGGAAGGGTATTGAAAAGAGTTAATGTCGCCAAATGTCTTGGTATATCAATGATGAAGAATCGAATTGGTCCAAACACGTTGACAAAATAACAAAGGTAACGCAAAGAAATGACAGTGTAATAAAACGAGCGAAGCATTATTTACCATTAACATCTTTAAAGATGCTGTACAATGCACTCGTGTTGCCTTACTTTGATTATTGTTCCTGTGTGTGGTCAAATCGATATCAGGAACAAACGTTTAAACTTCAGAAAGTTCAAAAACGAGCTGCTAGAATAATTTCAAACAAAAGTTATGTGACTCCATTAAGTGAATTACTTAGCAATCTGAAATGGATGCCAATTGAGAAACGATTTGAATTTCAGCGTGTTACTATGATGTCCAAGTGTACACATAATTTGGCATCATCCTATTTACAAGAAAGTTTACAGTAAGTGACATTCATCAGTATCATACGAGGCAGGCAGATGAAGGTTTACTTTCTGTACCAAAGTATTAAACAGAATGCTTTAAACATAGCCCCCTCGTATCTTCAATTATAGCATGGAATCAGTTGGACAGATCACTGAAAAAGGCAAGGTCTGTGAACACATTTACATATATGTTCAAAAGATCTTGCATTATCTGTTCCAAATAAGATAGAATGGCAAGAGGAATTTTCTTTAATTTCTTAGATGAAGTTTGATTTTCATTCCTTATCGCATTTCAACGCATTATCTTGTTAAATCAAACGATTGGTTTGATTTGTTTACAGAACAGCATGGTAAATGAGTCATATTCATGCTTATTGCTAGGAAATTTCACTTGATGCTATCTTATTTTGTCTTCATTAGAAATATGTCATTTTCTGTTGCCTTGATTTGCAGAATATGTTTGATGTTTTGTTTCTTTGCCCCAAAATGTACGATGACATAATATACTATTAATACATGGTTGGGAGTGCGTTAGTGCGATCTGGCAACACAAAGGTTTTTATTGTGGTGTACTAACGCACAAGGCGTAGCCGAGTGTGTTAGACACCACGATAAAAACCTGCGTGTTGCTGGATCGCACTAACGCACGAACTCACAACCATGTATTAAAAGTTTTATAAAACGGGTCTACAATCTTAGTGTTTTCTTACAATCTTAGTGTTTGATCCGGATTAGCCGTGCGTTAGTCCCTTTGCCGTGCGTTAGTACTTTTTTTTGCACCGTCACGTGGTGTTATTTGACCAATCAGGATGGCTACATTCTTGAACCCGTTTTATAATGCTTTTTAAAATGTGTGAATGATTTCATATCATTCATTATCAATAATAAATATATTTGTATTTTCACTGTGTTAAAAGAGACACTGTACTTTCGATTGCTATACTATATTACATGCAATCATTGTGTAATCTTTGAATTAGTATACTATCCTATAATATGTTTTGTAAATATGTATACAACAATTTTGTTTCTATGCTGAGCTAAAGTAGTCTCTCTACTCTGTGCATGTACTTTCAAAACTATATAATGCCATTTCAAAATAACTAATATATACATGGATATTTTTCAACAGATTCTAAAAAATATCACCGTCTATACATATGATGAATTATTAAGATGATAGAAATGAGCAACGACATTTTCTTGAAAAACAAATGTTAATTACGAGGATACCATATACTTTATATATATATATATATATATATATATATATATGTTCTTATTTATTTTTTGTTATGAGTTCATTTTCATGATTTTGTTGGCTGTTATTGTTGCTTTTTATTGCTATCAGGGCCTCATGGAAGACCACCAATAATGGTAATAATGAGTCACCCGGTCTAAAAAATCAAATTAAACAAATAAATAAATAAATAAATTGGTGAGAAGGGGTCAATTCAAGGTCAAAGTTGAACTTGACATAATGGAAAGTACTTTGTTTAGATATGATTTGTCTTTGATGGGTATGTGGTGCCTAATGCTTTGATGATGTTATGTTTTCAATTTAAGTCGAGTTCACGAACTGAAGATCAGGTTAAAGTTCAATCCTCCCCCTGGGTCACAAAGGTCAAATTCAAATATATGTTATTTTTAGTTCATTGTCAGGGCTTAGATGATAATATTTGTATTCAGAATTTTGTCAGACCAAATTGTGGATAATAATGCAGAATCAATCTGTGATATCATTCATTCAAACCCCAGTTGTATCAGTCACAAAGGGATCAGCAGTGGATACTGCATTAGTATAATATGCCTATGAAAGTTTCGGGCCCGAATCTCGTGGTGGTGTTTTCAAGTTATAACTCATCTTCAGCCAATTAAAGTCAAGTCAAACTCCGATGCATCTTGATCACAGGGTGAAAGGTCAGGTATGTTTCGTATACGGAACAAATGAATGGGAATTTGTTTTGCATTTCTCCTTCCACACACACAAAGAAAGAGAACTCCAAGTTGATCTCTTTGGTCGACCAATGGAACAAGTAGGAGACTATCGCGGTCAATTTTTGTCACACGTATATTGTAAATAATATACTCGAAACACTGTTGTAGTCCAGGATTTTAGTCCATGGCGAATAAAGAATTAATGCCAACTTACTATGAACATAAATCGTAACAGAGCATCAGCATCACAAGTTGGATTTATTCTGTTGGAAACCTCGTCGTCACACAATTATTCACAGAGATGTATGTGGTGATGATGATGTGGTTTAAGTGATGCCAATCACCATTTATACCATCACCAGGGACGTAGATAGCAGGGGGATGGGGGGGGGGCATATGCATCCCCAACTTTTCAGGTGGGGGCATGGTGTGTACAAACATCCCCCCAGGTTTCACCCCCCCAAAAAAAAAAAAAAAAAAAAAATGGAAAATATACATTTCTTTTATATGTTGTAGATGAATATAATTTGATATATCATATTTATTGATATCCAAATTTATATATCTTTATTTCAATATAGATATTATTTATTAATGTATAATATTGTAGATTTATATGAATTTATTTATATTTATCTACAATTCTGTCGTTGCTTCTGATTTTTCCCGATATGTTTTTACACTACTAGAAAGAGAAAACCGTCTTCAAATTATACAACATGGGTGTTGATCTGGGAGGGATATGGAGGTATAATTTTTTTTTAAATGAAGTGTGGGGGGGGGGTGGCCTGTATTCCCATCCCCCAATACATTTTGAGGTGATTTTTTTTTTCAAAGCCGTAATGCAGAAAATTGTTTAGATTAAAAGTACATGTAATTATTTTCGATTTAGAGGGTTCAATCGGTAACTTTCCTTTATAATGCAATTTTGCCACACTCATGTTATTAGTAATACTAACATTTTTTTTAAAAATTGAAATGAAAATATAGTCACAGGAATCGAATGTGGTGGGGAAAGATGGAATACATCACCCCCAATATTTATCGGGGATGATGACCTGTGTCATCATCACCCAACTATACATAGAATAATGATGAAATGACAATCAGAACATGTAGACCCGGTCAGAAGCACCGCTCCGGGGGTTGCATGTGGACACAGTGCCCCACTTTTCCCTTTAACTTCAGATAAGTACCCCCATTTTTATTTCGAATAAGTTCCCGTTCCATATTCTTATAAGTGCCCACTTTGATAATTACGCCTCATCCCTCACCTTACCTTTGATAAATGCTCCTATTTCAACAAGAGCATTTTTCCCTTTTAATCCCTTTTATCCCTTTTAATGTAACAAGTCTTTTTTTCCCCTTTGTAATATGTAGGCACTGCTTTAATTTTTCTACTTCATAAGAACGTTTTTCCGTTCTTATAAATGCCCCTTTTCAGATGTGATCAGTGCCCATTCTCACGTCTGATACCTTTTCTACACATTCATTTATTTTTCTAATAAGTGTACTTTTCCTCATGATAAGTATCACGTTTCCCCTTTTTCATAACATGTGCCCCTAATCTAAAGTGACTTAGAGCCAATATTCCCCAAATGCTCGCTTGCTACGCTCGCTCGTATTAAAAGTATAGCTTTTATTAAATAAATTATTGGAAAATTTCACAATGAAATTCTATTTAATAAATAGAATTTCATTGTGAAATTTTCCAAATGAAACCCCATCAGAATTGTGTTTCCCCGTTTTTATATTACAATATAATTGAGACCTCACAAATTTTGAATATTGTTTGCTCGCTCGCTTCGCTCGCTCGCTCAATATTTAAATCATACTACAAAACTGCTAAGCATATATATGTTGTATCTTGGATGTAAAGAGAAAAACCATATACAGGTTTACACACCCTCACCCCACTTTATATATATATATATATATATATATATATATATATATATGTATGTAAGTATGTAGAAAATAAAGTTCACAACATCGTATAGAATACACACACGAGGAGCATGTTTTTAACTTCACAAGCGCTTTCGATCTTTAACACTGCACTTCGTCGGAACTTTGTTCCTGTGAACATTTTGTGATATATATATATATATATATATATATATATGGTCCTTGAGGGAAATCATACCCCCCCCCCCCCCACTTATGAGGACCTGTCTACGCCAATGACCATCACCATTTAAACACTCAGTTGTACCCCAAATTTGACATTGTAGGGGTTATCTGCAAACATGGGATGTAAAGTATGGATTATGTTTAGTGTCGTCCAATATTTGTCTAATTGAAAACCCACAAGCATGGTGAAGGGAGCTAGCACAGGTTTAGTGGTATTCTTCATGTTTATATGAAACTTTCCCCAAGCAACGTTTAGAATAGAATCTTGCTTCATCTGGTTTGTCTGCAGAAATCCAGAAGGGTTTACAGGATCCAAGGCTTAGTTAAGGCAGGTTCTCTATCTTCACAAAGTGTTATACTAGGTAAGGATTCACTGGATTGCAGGGCCCTGAGGGAGAAGAGTATATAATACTAATGAGGCTATCCTGGGTAAACAAGACATGTTATTATTATCATTATTATTATTATTATTATTATTATTATTATTATTATTATTATTATTATTATTATCATTATTATTATTATTATTATTATTATTATTATTATTATTATTATTATTATTATTATTATTATTATTATTATTATTATTATTATTATTATCATCATCATTATTATTATTATTATTCTTATTATTATTAGTTTTATCATTATTATTATTATTATTATCACCATCATTACCATTATTATGATGAGGATTATTATTATTATTATTATTATTATTATTATTATTACTATTATTATTATTATTATTATTATTGTTATTATTATTATTATTATTATCATCATCATCCTCATCATCATTATCATTATGCATGTTATGGGTGGCCGTTCCGTTCTATAGTATTCCTAGTACCAGGAGTTATATTTGACGGAAACGAACCAGCTACTTTGGTTACGACAAACCATCAGACTCAGGCAGCATGGTGGATATTGAGACGATGTTCCGACTGACTTAGTATCAGAGGCGGCGCTCCTTGGGGGCAGGGGGCACAGTGCCCCCCCCCCCCACACTTTTTCAAGTACCCCAAAAGTGCCCTTTTCATTTCTGAAAAATGTCCCCTGTCTCTCTGATAGGTGCCCTTTTTACAACTGAAAGTTCCCCCTTTTCTTTTTAATAAATGCCATTTCCCCGTCTGATAAGTGCCCATTTTTCTCCTTGTTTTAATTGCCCTTTTTCAAATCTCATAATTGCATTCTTATCTCTCTAAAAAGTGCCCTTCTTCCCTTCTGATAAGTGCAATTTTACTTCGGATAGGTGCCCTTTTTTTCCTTTCTAATAAGTGCCCTTTTTTCCTTCTGATAAGTGCAATTTTACTTTGAATAGGTGCCCTTTTTTCTTTCTAATAAGTGCCCTTCCCCCTTCTGATAAGTGTCCCTTTTCAAATCTAATAATTGCCACTTTTTCTCTCTAATATGTGCTCTTTTCTCCTTTGATAAGTCAATTTTTACTTCTGATAGGTGCCCATTTCCCCTTCACTATTAGATAAGCGCCCATTTTCACCTTCTGATAGAGTGCCTCTTTAAAAATCTGATAAGTGCCTCCTCTTTACTTTTGATATGTGCCCCTTTTACCACCTAATATGTGCTCTATTCCTCTTCTTATATAAGTGCCCATTTTCACCTCTTATAAGTGCCCCTTTCTACATCTGACAAGCACCCTTTCCTCTTTTAATGAGTGACCCCTTTTACCTATATGTCCCACTGTTTCTTACAAAAAGAGCCATAGCTAACTTCAAAGAATCAGTGCGATTTTATGTAGTAACATGTACCCATATTACTACAACTACAATGTAAGCCAACGGAGATGGAAGCAAGAGGGGCACAATGCTCTCCCCCCCCCCCCCCCTCAAGCAAAAGATTTCTCGTTCCGCTAGCTCGAATGTGCCCATAATTTACACCAAGTAAGGGCAATATTTTCTGAAAATTTCCTCAAAACTCGCTTGCTACGCTCGTTCGCTCTTATAGTAGGCCTATATAATGAAATAAATTAAGCAGATCGCATATCGATGTAACCCTAAAAAAAACCCAAACAAACAAACAAACAAAAACAACAACAAAAAAAAAAAACAGGGTTAACTAATGTACGAATTAAAAGGTCATTTGACATTTCCTCCAAATAAATTTGCTGTTGTAATTTTTCATATATCGCTGTAAATAATGCACAACCCAAGGACTTCAGCATTAGAAAAAAAGTCTTGCAAATTTTGCTTGCCCTATTCGCTCGCTCGCACATTGGTCATTAGAACATTACACACTACTGCTAATTGGGGATGATGAAGCAGAAACACAATAAAAAATAAATAAGATAATATATTAATTAGACTGTGGGGTATTACCAACGTCACAAAATTGTCCCCTTTTCGCTTTATGTTCACCCCATGTTGGTGCCCCCCCCCCCCCCAGTTTGAAAGTTGAAAGATGCTCCTCCGCCCCTGTCTGGCATGGTTAGAAGGAAAGAGTCCCTTAACAAGGGGCCCATATACAAAGGTTTGCAATCAATCGCAGATTTGAAACAACCATTCTGATTGGTCTGGGGTCATCATTTTGAACGAGATGTATACTATTTGTGTGTTGACATGCATATTTTGGGGGATATATTATGACTTATATTACTACCTACTTAATATATTTATGATTTCATGTAGATAAAACAAAGACTCAATTTCAAAGCTTCGTGTGTACATTTTCCTAGATGTGCATGTATAACATAATAAAATATCTTTTAGGATACTATCCTAAATTATTATGAATGCACCCATCCACTGTATTATTTTTGTATTTAACTTCCATTTGACATATTGTAACGTTTTAGGGTTTATTCTCACCGACTCTCTTTCGTCTCTCACGCTCCCACTCCCGAGCGGTCACTTTTGTTTATTTTGGGAACACCACACATTACGAGAGCAATCAGTTGCTAATTAATATAAATATTCATGTAAAGAAATACATATTTAGTATGGCTACAAGTTGTAAACATATTGTAAATATGCGTCAGGTTGGTTAGACTAATTAATCTGATGTATAATATAACCACGACAGTTCAATAAATTTATATCCTCGACAGGGGGAAATGACATGCAAAACAGCACATTTTTCGCAAAAAGAAATTAACATTTGCACATTCATCAGAGTTGTAAATATTGAATCTTCATGGGTGGAATAATTTGTCATTTTGAACGGGAAGTAATCTGTTTGCAGTTGTTTGTGGTGTATACTGTTGGTTAGATACGAACCATCATTTTTTTTTTCTTCTTATTTATGCAAAACAGCACATTTTTCGCAAAAAGAAATTAACATTTGCACATTCATCAGAGTTGTAAATATTGAATCTTCATGGGTGGAATAATTTGTCATTTTGAACGGGAAGTAATCTGTTTGCAGTGGTTTGTGGTGTATACTGTTGGTTAGATACAAACCATCATTTTTATCATAGAATAAAAAACCCCAAATATAAATAGAGAAAAAAAGAAAAAAAAGGAAGAAAAAAAGACAGAGCAGCTTTTATAAGTACAAACTCAAGAACCGAGGATCAGAGAGGACGCCCGAGCCATCCCTCCCCCCCCCCCCCCCCTCCCTCAGCCGGACAACAGACCATCCCATCCCGCCCAAGTAGTTTGCAGGCACAAACCCTGGTCAGTCGTACAAGAGAGTCTGCGCTGTAAGACTACCATAGGCCATGTACTGTAGCTGCTTAATTGACACGACCAGTAGGTAGCTGGATTAGGCTCCTCTCAAGACACAATGATTTTCTGATAAAGTGTCAAATTAGGGTCTGTGCTTGCAGACTAGTGGTACAGCACAGCTGATACACGAGGCGGCTAGACACACGATCTATGAGAGCTATAAAACTGACGATACACACATAGCAATACGGGCTTCCTGCAATGAACAGATAGACACCACTTGGGGATTCAAATCAGAGATCTTTAGTGTTTGAGGAGACAGGGTCAATTGCCCATATTTTGTAGTTTATCTCAAGAAATTAGATTCACAGCCTTGAATACAAGACGTTTGGCAACAGGAACTTCTTTTCCTAGAAGGAAAGCAACCCGCATTAAAATCGTTAGATTGGCAACATGTTGAAAAAGAAAATTAATCACTCCCTTCCCATAAAAAGGGCAATTTCTTAACTTTTCGACATAGTTTCTGTCCATTTACATTCTTTTTACACCCATGTATTTTTATATGACATATGATGCAATTGTCACAAAAAGATGATCAATTTAGCCCTCACAAAAATTATTTTTCTGTGAAAGTTGACACGAAGACAATACCATGTTATGACAAACCATATTATGACAATATTACAGGGTATGTGATTTATACATGCACATTGAACAAGTACTTACAAAACACATTTTCATTTTGGTAATATTTTTATTCATTACTAACAGATATTACAAACAGAATACTTGTAACAAAATAATTTACAGTTAATCACATGCCTTTGCAGTAGAAATCTGTCATCTGTTTCCCCTGGTATCAACTACACGACTACTGATCATTTTGATATTTAAATGCTTATTGTCATATGGTAGTACCTAAAGTTTTACAAAATACATGGAGGCCTTTAGAAAAACAGAACTGATTTGCAACTCACAGGAGCGTCAAAAACATTTATCATGAGCGCTGTATATATGACACGTTTTTGCAACTAGACAACAACATTTATCACATTTCCCTTCAACGAAAAGTAGTCAAAAAACAAAAACAAAACAAGAGTAAAAGTATATACATTACGGAAAATATTTACAATACAATATCGGAATAAGTAAATTCAGATGATCTCCGTTTTGTGTATAATGTTACTAGCTACTGATTTATAGAATAATGTCGCTTCGAGATATTTCTCACTATTCATTCTGCCAAATTCAATTGTCTTTAAAAACAAGAACAACAACCCCCCCCCCAAAAAAAAAAATAATAATAATAAATAAATAAATAATATATATATATATATATATATATATATATATATATATATATATATATATATATGCTATAAATAAAGAAAAGGACAAATATCTAGCAATGAAATATATTAATTTTGACAAATCTTGACTACTCGGTGCACATAAAATAATTACCGACATTTGCTTGACAAAAAAACAAAACAAAAACAAACACACAAAAAAAGCTGGTAAATGAAACACAGAAACAATCATAATTTATATCAAAATACATAAATCTACCATTCAGCTTGCATGGTTAACATGTATACCTGCTACAAAAATTCTCAACACTTGTTTTCCCAACTATGTATGACAACGTCAAGTCATTGTTCATGTTTTATCGTTCATCCATCCATTCAAATCCTGCATGGTCCCTTATTTCGGAAATCAATTTCTTTGGCGAATATGATGATTATAATAACATGATTAGTGTTCAAATTGCTTATTCACAATACATGATCTGGGCCAGGTCTTATATAAAGAGTTGCGACTGATTCGAATCGATCGCAGCTGTGTACCTAAGAGAAAGGAGTTTGTAAGGTTACGATTAATTGGAGGAATCGCAACTCTTATAAGACAGGACCCAGGCCTCCCTGGTAAACATTTTTAGTTGAATCTGCGTTGTATGGAGGAGGGATTAGTTGCAAAGATGTCCTCTTGATAAATCGGTTGCCTTGGTAACTTATTTAACTGGCCGAGTATGGAGGGGGTTCCGCTGTTCCGTAGGGTTTTGAAGCATCTAAATAGGATGGAAGAGGGGACAGGGATATGGAAAATGCGAAAATATATAGAACAAAGTGATAAGCGATACCCATGAAAGGAAAGAAAGCAGATAAAAATATGCCGATGGTGATTACGATCATGGTTGATGATGATGATGATGATGATGATGATGATGATGATGATGGTGATGATGATGATCATGATGATATGATGATGAGCCATGGTAATGGTGACGACGAAGATCATGATGTTTATAGTTGTAGTGAAGTGAAAATGTAATATAGAACAGATGAGAGTAAGAAAATGAAGATTAACCAGTGAAAGAAATGGAAATAAGGAGAGTAGAAATGAAACAGAAATAGCGGAAAGGAAAAACAAACAAACAAATGAATAAAAAGATTTGGCAAAATTGAACTCAGTTAGGTGCAAAGCGTTTATCATACATATGAAAAACAGAATCACGATATATTTTGCATATATATATATATATATATATATATATATATAATTATATATACATATATAAATATTAATTCCTTAAACGCTTTGGAAACAATTTGCATAATCATCAGGTTTTGTCATTCCTGAAAATTATATATATATATATGGACAATATTTCAATATCAACGAAATGAACGAAGTATACGGTATCTAACAAATTTAAAATATTATGTTATATCATAAATATCTTTCTACGAAGTAATGATTTTTGATAAAGAAAAATAAGGAAAAAATATTGGAGCGACTCCAATGACAGAAAATGGAAAGGGGACAGAAAGAGTTAATTAAATGCAGAAGCAGTATAACCAACAAAAGCCAATGAAAAATAAGATAACAAGTGGAGAACTAGCAATACAATATATCAAAGGGTACTATGATGTGTGAAATTGAAGAACGGCATTTAGATCAGAAGAAAGATGAGAGGGCAATGAAACGATATATCTACAGAAAGGGAGGGAGAGAGGGGGAGAGAGGGGGAGGGAGGGGGATAGAGTGGGATAGAGAGAGAGAGAGTGGGGAGGGGAGAGGAAGAAAGATAGGGAGCGAGAAAGAAAGTACAGAGACAGAGAGAGAGAGACATAGAGAGAGGTTAGACAGAGGGGGAGGGAGAAAGAGGATAGAGAGAGAGAGAGGGGGGAGAGATAGAGAAAGTACTTACCCATGGTAACGTAAGAGGCATTAGGGTTGGGGTAAGATGTAGGTCCACTTTCCATGGTTGCAGGGGCCGCCTGGACGATAACCCTTGTCTGAAAGAGAAAGGGGGAGATGCTGAAGACACAACTTTATTTATTCCCGTGCAACCTTTTTGAAAAATATGTGCACAGAAAACAAAGAGAAATCATTTCGTACAAAACACCGAATAGCCTTTCTTTATTCAATTATTAGGAAAAATAAAATATTTATCTATATTTGCATGAGTTGTTCTTCACGGAATTAGAGGTGTGTGCAAAATTTTGTGACGATAGGTTGCATTGCGCCCCCCCCCCCCATATTATAGGATTATACTACATCGAATGTGAGTAAAGGAGGAGAAGTTCATGAAGGTTCATAAATTAATGATAGTAATATTGTTAGATATTTTTCTTTTGTTTATCTCCGCCACGCAAGGTGCTCTAAGTTTAGCTAGGCTGCCGATATCGATGCTCACAGCATTTAAGGAATTCCTTTCTACCAGGTACCCATTAAACACATGGGTAAAGGGTGGCAAATGTAGATTAATGTCTTGTAAAATGACATTCGTGTCAAGAGGTTTCAAAACCACTCTGCTCTGGCACGTTTACGTAATTGATGAAAGGAATTGGAATTGGAATTAAAGGAGAATGAAACCCTGGGGGAAAAAAATCACTTTTAATGAAAAGAGAGGATAGAGAGAAGCAATTTTTAAAAAGTTCCATCTAAATCGGTTACGAAATGAGAAAGTTATGAAAGTTTGAAAAGTCTCAATTTACTTTCTGTGACGATCCTCAAATTGGCAATGTTGCTTCAAAGTGAGAGGTTTAGTAGTACAACTCTCAATAATTATGTTTTGTACACAAATTTCATATTTTCGCCATTATCTCTCAAGGTGCAGCTTGTTCCCTTCTTAGCTCAAGATATATCATGGGAAAATGTATTTGACATAACATTATGTTGGCTTCACAAAAAGACAAGTAGCATCTTTAGAGATAATGGAGAAAATACGAAATTTTGTGTACAAAACATTGAGAGTTGTACTACTAACATGACTAAACCTGCGATTTTGAAGCAACATTGCCAATTTGAGGATCGCCATAGAAAGTAAATTGAAACTTTTCAAACTTCCATAACTTTTTCATTTCGTAACCGATTTTGATGAAACTTTTTTTTTTAAATTTCTTCTCTCTATCCTCTTTTATGTTCTATACTCTTTTAAGAATAAACTTACATTTTGAGGTGGTGGTACAGCACAGCTGATACATGAAGCGGCTAGACATGCGATGAGAGCTATAAAACTGACGATGGCTATACATACATTGATACCAATTCGAGCTTCCTGCAATGAACAAAACATAATAGAAACATGTATCACTATTTTTACAAACAAAAGAGAAAGGCATACACTCGACAAATAATATTTGCTTAAGGAATCATAGGATTCTCTAAATGTGTGCATGTCTATTCAAGGACTCTACCATTCTTAGTCCTGCCGTTATTTCATGATTCGGTTATTTAGAAATACCATATACTACTGCTGATTCACTTCATGAAGCATTTTTCATGGATAGAATTGTTTCGGTACAAGGAAATAATTGATTCATCAGTGAAGACGATTTTCAAAATGTTAAAAAATCCCCCCCCCCAAAAAAAAAAAACCTCTGTACGGCCAAAAAGTTAGACCCCAAACTAAACTGTCGTCTTATAGTCTTTCAGAGTTATTAAAGTGCAGAAAACTGGTTTTCTTTTGGACATATACCAAATTTATGCACCCAGAAAAAAACATTTCACCATGCAATAAAGTTATTATCTTTTTTAATTTTAAAACTATGTACTTACGATGACGTAGATGCAAACTTTGTAATAATCAATGGCTGGATAACAAATAAACTCGAGTTCTTGAGATGCGGCGTATACAGAGAGGCCAAAGAGTTGAGCGGCACAGGCAGCAGACAGGGAGGACCATACGGCGTAGAACGTGATCTATGGAAGAGGAGAGAAGAAGAAGAATGAGGGGTAAAAATAAGAGAGATATATATTTTCAGATGCAGAAATTTAGGAAATGCACCATCCGTTCGCCATTTTCTAAATTATGTTAAATATTTCCACGCAGTTGAAAAATATATTGCTGAAAGACGCAATAAAACAGACACGCATGAAACAAAATGGGGTTTTATTTTAGAAATTCTAGAAAACCATTAAACGCTGATGTCGGGATTGTTCTTTTTTTATATATACTTATAAAAGATCCATTATTGCTCTTTTTTCTTTGATTTGTCTTTATGTACTGCAAAATGCATTATATGTTTTGTTTGATTTTCTCGACTGAGAAAATGTAATTGGATCAATAAAAACTTATTTATTATAAAAAAAAAAAGAAAATAAGAGAGAGAAACAACGAGAAGTACAAGGAAAAATACCCGAAATAAGAAGAAAGGGGAGAAGGAGAGAAGAAGAATGAGGTGGATAAGAAGATGAAGGAGATGTCAAAGGATCCTGCAAGTGTGTCCCTGTAGTAGTACTTTATACTTTAGGGTGCCATATTGAACCCTATAAGGTTCTCTCTCTCTCTCTCCCTCTCTCTCTCTCTCTCTCTCATCAGTCCTTTGAGAGCTCCATCCCTCTTTCACTCTCTTCCTGCTCGTATTTCGGTTGTGATGTTGCTATCTATTCCAGATTCATATTTATATCCTTACCTGAATGCATTCATGATGTGACTCAGTATTATTTATGCATTGTCTTGCTATATATCATATATTGACTTATGTTTGTTATAAAAAAAACCAAAAAAAACCGATGTATTCTTTTTTTTTTTTTTTTTTTTTTTTTTTTTGATTGATGGTCGAACATCACAACAACAAAAGAAAAGATAAAAGAGTCAAAATTCGACCTTCAATTTGTATTCAAATAATACGAAATGAACTTACCCCGCATTGCTTTCCTGTAGCCGTCCCAGCAGATCCAGCAATGCCAGCTACCATGAAGAACTAAATATAGACAAAGGGAATACAAGCAATGAATCAAGTGCCATAACTGTTTCATTAGACAAGGCACTGTCTAGTGTCAGAAATGAAACTAAAAGGGATACAATAAACTTGTAAACACTATATCTTTTGACTTACCCTGGTCATGTGATTTTTTTTTTTTGCGACACCTTACAAAACAAAGTATTTCATTGATTTAGGAGGGAAATTTATTCTCCTTTTTGTCCAGCAATATATACACAGTTATAACTGTATATGCCTACATAGATCAATTTTCACTGTCAGAGTCATAAGTATGCATTTACTCTTAAAGAAACACAAAATAGATATGATTTAAATGCTGTCAGTGTAAACTTTCCTTATCGTACACTAATTTTTCAGTGGCTGTTTAAAATTCACCAGAGCAAGTGGCGTAGCTACAGGGGGCTCGGGAGGCTCGTACCCCCCCCCCCATCGAATGGCAAATAATAAAAATTTAAAAAAAGAAAGAAAAAGAGAGAACAGAAAAGGGAAAAGGGGGAAGGACAAGAAAATTCCTATCCGCACCCTCCCCCTAATCAGTATCCTCGTAAATTCTCATTGAATTTCAGTTAAAACATGGTGCACCTCTTCCCCCCCCCCCCCAGGGTGCCATTCCCCCTCAATAAAAAAAAAAAATAATAATAATAATAATGACGTTACCAGTAAACCGCTCCATATGGGATCACCAATCCGGGACAAATAGCACTCAAGGACCATAGCTGTCCCGCCCATGGCACTGCATATGATTCCCGTAACAATCTGTATTCCCGCCATGCTCTGTAGCACCTTGATCTTGTTGTTCCTGGAACGGTTCCCCTGAGAGCTGACGTGTTCCACGGTGGTTGTGAGAACGGGGTCGGCGGGGTATGTTGAGTTTGACATCTTCTACGATTTCGAGAAAGGGTTGGGTAGAAGGGAGAGAGAAAGAGAGAGAGAGGGGTGGGAGGACTGGAGAGGAAATTTAATTTCAATGTTTGATTTATTTCCACAATATATTTCACCAGCAGAGGGGAGGAGGAGGGGGAGGAGGAGGGGGGAGGGGGGGGGGGAAGAGAGAGAGAAAGAAAGAGAGGGGGAGACGGAGGCAGTATTTAAGTTTTAATTCAAATTTACTTCCCAATATATAATTATCTTACATCTTATATTTTCCTTCACTTTCGTAATAGTTATATCATGAAGCTACTTCATGGTTATATAATTGTCACTTTGTTTGCTTTATAGTGCTTAAAGTTGTCTTGAAAAGGTAATGGGATTACCCACATTTTCCCTACAGATGTAAAAAAAAAAATGAACAGATAAACATTAGTTTGAGATCTACTTTTTACTAACTTATAAGAGCTCACAATAGGAGCGAGTTAAGCGATAACATTTATTTAATGTTGCACAACATGCTAATACCACTGATTATCCTTTTCTCAGGTCAAGACAACTATATAAGCTTATGTTACCTTGCGAGCTGAAAACAAACATGTCATTTTGATCACAGACATTTAGATTTCAAATTGGCAACATTTTATTTCACGTTCTCGATATTCTTTTTCATCATTTATATTCCCGATAGTAGGCCGTTGGTCCTCATCTCTTGCTGATGCGAAAATATATATAGGTGCTTGAATATTACATCAAAGGTTGATTTTAATTGATATGATCCAAAATCCATAGATATCAATTTGTTCACAGGCACACATGGCATACGAGGCCGGAGGGTTTAGGGCTGATGCAGCCCCTCTTTAGGCATCGTCACCTCATATTCGGGCAGTAACACTTTCTCTTTCTTTTACCAAATTCTATTGACGAAATTTCATGAGTTAAAAAAAAAAACTGGTTGCTCGATCCGCCTGTTCGCAAAATTCACACAGCACTTTAATAAGACAGAACAAAGAATTATGATTGACAATTTTCTGCACATTTTTGAGACCAAAATGACGATAGTTTCATTTTGATTATACGTACGAAAAGATCGACGGTCAATCTTTTTTGATTTATGAGATCAAAACACTATAGGTCATATTTTTCAGATCCCTTTATCACACTGGTAAGAATAAATTGCTGTTCGATTATATAGCATCAACAGCAAGACAGGATTGCAATAACACGTAAATTCGCAAATTTGGTATCATTGTTCGCTCGGATAACAATTGAGGTTTAGAGCAAGAGAATTATCTGCTGTACAAAGAAAGGTTAAACTTTAACATGTTTAAAACTGGATTTTCACTCTGATTAGGGCAAGATGAAAAGTTTGAGTATATTTTTGTTCAATGCTAATCTCCGCATTCACAAATGCATCTCTTTTCACAGCAAATGTCGGTGTTTAGCAGTTTCTTATCTTCCTTTTATTTTTTAAATTTCTTCTTAATTCCTAAGCAATGTGTGTAAACGCCTAGATGAGTGATCGAAGACAGTACTGTATGATGATTTACTGTGCACATTCTTCTCCATTTTATAACAAAAATCTGAACGCAAAAAACAAAACGCAAAACGCAAAACAAAACAACAACAAAACAAAACAACAACAAAACAACAACAACAAAACAACAACAAAACAACAACAACAAAACAACAACAAAACAACAACAACAAAACAACAACAACAACAACCCCAAAATAAAAATAAAACAAACACAAATAATAAAACCAAAGCACAACAAAAATAAGCATTTCGAAAAGGAATAAATTACGAATCATTCTGCATCTATATATTGGCCACTTATTTTACACTAACTCTGGCATATCTAGTTTATAATGAGAAAAACAAGAGAATGACGACTTACCCTTTTAAAGGCTGTATCTGGTACAATGATAAATCCCCAAATTGAATGGTTTGAAGAATATCAAGAACTTTTTTTTTAGCTCTTAAAGCATTTGAAATACAGAATCCTTAATTTCCTTAGCAATCCAACGTAACAGGAAGTATGGATCAATAGAATAAGATGTAGATTCCCCAAGAATCATAATGCGGATGCTCTCGTTTTGGTATAATGGTATGGACGAGATAACGTCAGTTTGCTTGCCGTATTAACGTAAACTTTGGGGATAATCATTAACCCAGAGATGACCAATTTAATCAAGTCGTTGTAATGGAAGTCGTAAACTTTAGAACAATAAGTCAACCATGTGGATCGAGACATAAAATTCGCAAAGTGGGCACGGTGAATTCACATTTATTGGCGTATGTTTGTGATTTCTGTCATTGGCCGGGGTCACGAAGAAACATTTAGATGTTAATAATCTTTATAATGTTTGGTCCTAAGTCATAAATGTGGTTCCTTATTTAACCTCATAATATCATATTACGATCAGACTAAGATTATATTTTGAAAGAATTTGCAACAGGATTAGATTTGAACATTGAGATGTGTAATTATGTTGCATTTTGTCCCCCCCCCCCACCCCCCAAGTCTGATTGTAAGGTGTGGGGTGACCTTCAGCCGCTCGAGTCATGGGGGTGTTCTTTTTTGTTGGTGATGGAACATTGATAAAATTAATGTGAATTTATGTCCCCCAACCCAAGGGAGGGGGGGGGGGGGGTAGCAGTTTTTTTCGGACAACTTTCGTAGTGACTATAATATTGTTATCACGGTTATGTATTCTTTGATTAGCTTCAGTCCTGATCTCCAATTCTATTACGCAATTCTGATTATTTTCTTTTCTCTCTTCCTCTTTCATTCCATATTTATACATCTCCTAATTTATAGAATTTATGTCGACATATTACAATTGTTCATTATCAATTTACGATATCAATTCGCAACGCCATGAACAAGGCCCTCTGGTGTTAGACTGCATGAACCATGCTTACAAAATAATAGGTGAAGAATATGTGAAATTCTCGGGTGATATTCTGACAACTCTGACACCCTTCAAAAAATTATTAAAGAGGAATATTCGTAGTTGTCTTCGTAAACCCTTGTTTTAATGTAGCCAACTGAACTTGTGTAAAATGTCGAGACCCTTAAATTGTTCCGACCACTCCAAGTTACATAACGGCATGGGTGATGATTAATCGATTGTTTTGAGTCAACAGGCGCGTTTCTTTTTAATCATTAACTCGCCTCGTATGGAAGTTTGTCGGAGTAAAACCGCATTTCACACTTAATAACGATTGACGCCAAACTAGACTATGTATAAGGAAGTCCAAAGCTCAGCTATATGACGAAATTAAGGAATTATGCCATGGAAGAATACAAATTGAACCGAACCCCCACACGAACACTTTGTTCAAATATTTTACTACTGTGGGTCTGGTAAGGGTTTGTTTGTTTTATATTAATATTATTTAATAGGATATTCGTCATGTGTACATATTTCTTCCCTGACAGATAACATGGTATGAGGAAAAGTTCATTTCTATTAATTTTATATAAATCATCATTGTCAATAATAAGATTAATAAGGTTATGTGTGATGCAACGATATGAAATTGAATGGAATTGGACGGTTATGATGATGATGATGGTGGTGGTTGTGGTGGCGGTGGTGGTGGTGGTGGTAATTTTTTCTGTATGCTCCCTCATCGTCTATCAATCTATCTTTCAATCTCAGTTCCTTTGGCTTTGGCCGTCTATCTGACTCTGTCTCCCCCCCCCCCCCCCCCCCTCCATTTTAATCTTTCAGTGTCACTTTCTATCTCTCACTCTCTCTCTCTCTCTCTCTCCATCTTTCAGTCTCAATCATCTAGATATCTTAACATTACACATATACTGTATCTTTCTAATACTCCAGTCACACCGCCAAACCGACCCCACACCGACTCCAAACCGACCTATTCTTGGCCATTGGTGGCAATGTAATTTTTTGTTCGGTCTGTTGTCGGTCTGGCGTCGGTCTTGTTGGTGTGACTGTGGTATTACCCAAGTACAAATACGGCTCATCAAACTGCAACAATCAACTGTAGCAATTAATCATGCAAAAACCAATGATTAAAATTTATTCTGAATGAGAAAACAGGACACACATATAGTTTACCGCATATACATCACTTTATAATTCTCTTCATATTTACACCATTTTCAATTCTAAATATGTACATCACATTAAACTACACCATATAACCATCTTAACAAACATGTACAAAAATAAAATAAAAATCCATGTATTGCTAAAATGGCACACAAAATATTGTCACATCAATTTGATGCAAATATTGAATTAGAGCACTAATTTCATGTCTCTTTTTTCACTGATGGATATACATGTATATGATGAGGAACCCCAAAACAAATCTACTTGAGAAAGTGTATATCTTCTTATATTGAGGATAAAATTGAGTTCTGGTCATGCAAATACATTGTGAGAGAAACTGTCTCAAGGCAATTGGGAAGGTTGATCATGTCTACATAAGATATTGGTGTATACTGTGAGGTTTTGGAATCATCAAATTGATGAGAAACATGTACAGTGGAACCTCGTTATAAAGAGCACTGATATAACAAACTCTCGTTATAACAAGGTGATTTTCCTGGTCCCATCTCTTTGTATTCTATTGTATTTTGGCCCTGATATAACAAGGTTTCGATATAAAGAGGTAATTTCTCTGGTCCCAAGGACCTCGTTATAACGAGATTCCACTGTACAAAGATGTTGCTTGGCTTGAGATAATGCTGTCTGATTTTGTTGGGTTTTTTTCCATAAAAGCACAATTCAAAAGCCTCTGATCTTGGATATATCAAATGACTGATCATCTTACATTCATCATGGACATCACAAATCATGTAAAGAACAAGAATATTGTTGTTAATTGCTGTTATTTTTTCACAGTTCATTGCTTTGTTCAGGACACAAAAACAACAAATTATACTAAGTGAATCTACTAACTTTGATAAAAAATTTACCAACCCCACACTAAAATATTACATGGAGTTTTCAAAAGAAGGAAAAATAAAGTTGCACTGCACTGATAAAGCTACAAATGAAATACATGTGATATATATGAATGATAATAAGTGCTCAATTACTGCAAAAATATCTACAAATTATTGAACAGTTTCATATATTTTATCTCAATCTTTTCTTTCAATAAAATATGATATGCACATGCCCAGCATGGCTGTCAATGTCACAAATCCCTCCCCCTAAATCTAATCTAATTTTTTTTTTTCTTGAATCTAGAAATAAAATCCCCTCCCTCTAAGCAATTTCCCTAAACTTACCACACAGAGAAAATTCCTATACCTCTAAAAGTATAAAGATTTCCATCAAGGTCAAAATGAGTCAGTTTACAAAAATTAATAGAGAAATCTGTCTAAAGAATGAGATGTAAAACAAGATCAATCATAGCCAAGATTACAGGAAAGTTTCTAATTATGTTCTAAGGCCTTTTGAAGCTGAGAATCATTGAGGATCAACCACAACTTTTATAAGATGGGGCCCTGATCACAAGTCCATGTTAATACTGCATTGACAGTTGCAAAAGGCTTCCAATATTTCACTCTTAGGAGTGTGATACTAATTTCAAGAATAAGATGATCTACCCTTCTCCCTTGTTTTGAAGGACAATCCTCTGGATAACGGACCATGGCTCTCATATCAAATGGCACAACTTTCAATAGTGGACTTAAAATTAGTAGTACATGTAATAATCCCTACCAGCTATCAAATTAAGTTATTACGTCTGTCCTTATCCATAAATCGAATGTCTTTGAATCGTAATTTACTCAAAAATAATATCTGTTCAGAGCCAGAACGGCGTTAACTCTTTGTAAAAGTATACAAGTAAACGCCCTTCTGGCTCCAAACAGACAATATTTAAAATATATAAGATAAGCAAATGAGTTATATAAGTTAATAATGCTATGGTTGAAATGGAAGACTTCTGAAATCTAAAGCAGGATTATCCCAACACAAAATATAAACTACTTTCAGGACCCCTTGCAAAAGAGTTACAATCAGTCACATTGACATTTAGTTGCAAGTCCGCTTTTTTCTTGCCAAGTATAAGTAGACGGGGTTTTAAAGAAGGTTAACATTAAAAGAGTAGAGGGGGAACCCCCCCCCCCCCTTCACCATTCCTGGTACATTCGCTGGGATATATTAGTGGAAAGAGACATTTACCTTGTACCCAGAATATATAAATTTATTTATTTATTTTTTTTTTTTTAATTTACATGTAAAGCATTGTAAGCTACCAACACTAAATTTCCAAGACTGCTGAAGCTGGAAAAGCAGTTTAAAGTCATTTCAGTTAAGAAGCTATGCGAATGTGCTTTAGATAGCAATGTAGTGCCATATGAAACAATGATGAGTTCACATACATGAAAATAGAAATAGCACATATACATTTGTCATGGAACACCTCTGAGTGGATAATACATGTGCATGTGTGTGTGAAGAATAATATGCGCTTGGAGAAACTCAATGATGATATTTACAGACAGCAGGGAGGGTCATAAAATGTTGGAAATCCTCTCACATCAGTGCTCATACAGGATTGCACCAAAATACTGTTTTTCTTAAATCAAGGTTATCAAGCCCAAATTGATTTTCAGCAACGAACAATCCTTGAAACACTTTGCTTGTCCAACTGGGCAAGCATGATCATGATTTACTTGCGATCAGTCAATCTGGTTTCCCCGGGCAAGAGGCAAGAGGATTGTTCCAGTCTAGAATCACATATAAAGTATCCAGCAAAAGTGAGTGCAGCCCTTACAAAAAGATTTAAAAATTCTAGTGTAACTGCTTACAAAAATGTACTCAAAGAACAAGCCTTATATCAATGATGGAGTAAACATTCTGTGATATGCCTAGTATTGGTTCAAGAATATTCATGACATAACAACAGTGTATCATACCCAGGATATTGTTGAAAATGGAAGCAACAAAAGTGGGTACACCCCAGCTTTGGGGTGTAGATTGTCTATAGGTTTTACAGTGGAATATGTCATGGAGGAAAAGAGGTTATTATCCTTTCAAAATGAGAGTAACCCCTGGTTCCATTCTGTGTAGATAATGCCTTTCTAAGTAGATAATTCCTTTCTGAAGAAGTTAGAGGTGGATATGTTGGAGTTACATAGAATACCAAATAAGCTAAACTGCTAAAGCTCCTCTGGGGCATTTGTAACACACAAACTGGAGGAACAAAAGTCCTACTTTTGACCCCTTGAGAAGTTGCTGTAGACGAGTGGAACAGCATCCAATCACAGACAGAAGTAATATTGGTCAATTCTACTCTGATTCCCAGTGATATAGTGCTTAGAAACAATGACAAAATTACAAATTTTGACATTCATTCAAATTTGACATTTATTCCAAAGTCATATACTACAGGGGTATACTCACTTTTATTTCCACCAATTTGCACAGTATCCTTAGTATGCTACACTGTTGTATTGGAATCAATATTCTATACCAATAGACATGTCACAAACTGTCTACTCATACCATTGCTGTAAGACTTGTTCTTTGAGTACATTTCTGTAAGAATTTTAAATATTTTTGTAAGGGGTGTACTCATTTTTGTTGGATACTGTAGGTAAGATAGCTCATACAAACATCACAGAGGGTCATGAGTGAATGTACATTTTCTATTTAAAGGCCAAGTCCACACTAATATCCAGTTGATTTTAAAAAAAGGAGTAAAATTAAACAAGCATAACAGTGAAAATTTCACAGAAATTGGATGTAAAATAAGAAAGTTGCGGCATTTTGATGTTTTGCTTTATTTCACGGAACAGTGATATGCATAACATGGGGGGTATGCAAATGAGTTAACCGCTGATGTCACACACTCACTTTTCTTCATGTATTTTATTATATGAAATTTCAAATATTTCAATTTTTATGGATGTGATAATAAAGAATCTCTCCCTTTTATCAAAATAATTACAATAATGGTGATTTTACATGTTCCATAAGGAGTCAAACCATGTTTTACATTACTGAAGCAAAAAACTGAAATATATGATATTTCATATACTAAAATACATAAGGAAAAGTGAGTGTGTGACATCATCGGTTCACTCATTTGCATACCGCCCATGTTATGCATATCACTGTTTCAAGAAATGATGCAAAACTTCAAAATGCCCTAACTTCCATATTTTTCATCCGATTTCAATAAAATTTTTACTGTTATGCTTATTTAATTTTACTCTGTTTATTCAAATCAACTTGATATTAGTGTGGACTTGGCCTTTAAATACTTTCAGCATTGGGCAAGTAAACCCAGAGCCACAAGGTTGACTTCTATGAAGTTTCTGCTCAGATCAGAGGTCTTGGTTATCCCCAGCAACAGGGCAAGTATACTTGAAGATGAAAATGATTTCTTTTAAAAAAGTCTCTGCTCTAATTATTTTCATTTCAGGAGGGACTCCTCCAGTTTTGTTGCCCCCAAGAAAGGGGCAAGTAAATTTGAACCATCCAGGATGGTTTCTTAAAAGTCTCTGCTCAAACTTTTTTGCTTCCAGAGGAACTTCTTAAAGTGTACCAGTCACCTGAAAAAATAATTTGTGTACAGCTAGAAAGTATAAAATCAACCTCACAGAACTTTTTCTGGTATTCTATAGGTCAACAGTTAATGAGTATGAAGGAAATAAAGAATAGCATGAAAATGCTCGTGCGGAACCTAACTCGTGAGTTCGGTTCCGCACGAGCCTTTACCTTGACGAGCGCGTACGGGTGCGTCGAGTAGTCTACTCATGAGTTGCTTTTACGCTTATAGAGAGCATAATTAAAATTGCAATATCTCTTTATAGAATGAATATTTGAAGCTCATATTTTGAAAATAGTATAATGAAATGCAACCTCTAACATACAGAGCAAAATTATTTTTGGTGATTGGTACCCTTTAAGTTTAGTTGCCCTAAGAAAGCAGCAAGTAATTAAGTAGAAGCAATAATGATGTCCAGTGAATCTCTGGTAAGATCACTTCAATTACAATCTTTGTGGCCCGAAGCAATGGGCCAGATAGATGTGAACCATGAAGGATGATTTCTAGAAAGTCCCTCCATCCACTATTTCATTTCCAAAGGGACGTGTCAAATTGGGTTGCACCAAGAAAACGGGCAAGTAGATTTGTACCGTCCAGGATGATTCTTAACGAGTCTCTGCTCCCATCACTTCATTTCCAGAGCGAGTTCTCGTTCTTGTTTGCCTTCGCCATCTCAAAGAGAGCCTTCATCTTGGCTTGTTCCTTGAGCTGGTATTCCGTCATCTTCATGTTTGCCTTGTGCACCATATTATCCTTCTTGTCCTCTGCTTTTCTTCTCCTTCTCTCCATCACATCGTCATAGCTCCTAAAAGAAAGAGAAAGGCAGGGAACCAATTGTAAAGAGAGGGTCAAATAAAGTCAAGTGCAAAATATGGGGATGACAGTAGTAAAGGAAGAATGAAATGGGGGAAGAAAGTGGTATAGACAATGATGCTGAGAGAAAGAGAGAGAAAGAGAGAGAAAGATAAGTGCATTTAAGTCAAATGAGGACTAAATAGATAATTAGAGTCACTTGAGAAGGAAGATATCACAAGATTTGAGCAAAAAATTCTATGTTGGAGCCAAAGAGATGATGGCAAAAATTGAAAATGTAAACAAAAAGAGATTACAAGAATTAATTTGTAAAGAATAAGCGGTAGTTTAGTAAAAGCCAAATTTAACATCTGTTAACAGAATTTAGAATTAAATTTTTTTTTGAAATTATGCAAGGACAGCTGACATTCAATTATAATTTAAAGACATACATTTTATAGCACTTGAAACAGCACTATAGAGAAAGCAGTCACTATCAATAATGCATGTGTTTATCACAGAGGCAATGAACTCTAATGTTTAGAACTTTTCTTTTAGTATTTGCTCCCGATATTACAATACTTTGACTAATAAAAGATTTCTTTAATCCACTGAAGATATTGAATGTTTCAATTGACTTACGGTCCCCCCATGATAGACTTGTTCTCCACCCCTAGTCCAGGGCTTGACTCCCTCTCTCGTCTCTCATGGGCTCGGAAGTATTTCCTCTCAATCTTAGCTTCGTGTCCAGTAGCTTTGGGCGTCAGTTCATCCATTACCTGTTGTTAAGCACAAATAAAGCTTACTGCACATACATCAAACTTACCAGTCAAAGTAACAATAGGTCTAATAATAACAACACCTACAACAACCATAATAATATGAATAACAAAATTCATCTGAATCACAAGTTAGTGCATTCCCAAAGCTTTGAAGTTATAGTGAATCTGTGACAAAGATTTGACCAAAGTACACTAAAAATAAATCACAGATCCATGACAATATCTCTCCAAATCTTTTTGCCAAATTTACGTTCATGTCCTCTGCATCTAGTACCATCGTTTTCCCTCAAATTGCAACATTATACAGCAAAGTTACATAAGATTAAAAAGTCTTTAAAAATCATTTTTTTAAAGCTGACATACCATTTTATTGTAGCTTTTAAACTCTTTCCTCTCTTTCTGTAATCTTTTTCTTTCTGCTTCTCTGTTATTTTCTTGCTCAACTTGAGACATCGGTGGCTGACAAAAAAAAAACAAAAAAAAATCATTAATGTGATTCATCATTGCTTCATTCCAAGATCCTTTCACCTTTAGTCAACAGTTTATCCTTACAAAAGTCAATGCTGCGATACATCAAAATCTATGTTTCCACAGTACACAGTTAAGTTCTTTGTGATCTAAAAAAAATATGAAAACAATAAAGATCATATATATATATATTCACACATACCATGTTCAATCAAGAAACATATAGTAAAGACTAAATGGAAATAATTTACTACATATATAATAAAGTATACAAAAGAAACATAAAATTGATAGGTATTAAAAAAAGAAAGAAAGAAAAATGTGATAACTGATGTATGAATGTTGAACAAATTAAAAGGTAATAATGATGTAAGGGCATGCATAGAGCAAGAAAGACATAAAAGGCTATAGAGACGTTAATAGACATTTAACAGTCAGAGAGAGGGAGAGGGAGAGGGAGATAGCTGGGGAGAAGGATGGAAAAATAGAACTCATATAAAGGTATTTCCTGATGAATTACAAATCTATTTGGGGTTTACTTTAATGTATAATAAAGAAATGAACAGAGAGAGAGAGGGAGAGAGAGATGGATAGAGTGAGAAATAAAATGAAAAGGAGAATGGGAAAGAGTGAGATAGGGAGTAAGAGACAGATAGAGAATAAAAGAGAAATGGATGAAAACAGAGAAACAGACAGACCAAGAGAGAAACAGAAAGAGAGATAGATAAGTAGGATAGATACATTTAAATGGAACAGAGAGGAGGTATAGATGGACTTCTAATCACAGACAAAAGCAAAATAAAAGATAAATCATAATTTAGAAATAAAATGTAAATATTTCTTACAGGTCTACTAGGACCAATGAACTTAGCGTCAGGAGGCACGCTCTTGCTGCCAGCAGCTTCGTTGAGGGAGCTCTTCCCGAAGGTGGAGAACCTGGTCGGTTGAGGGGTCTTGAAGGGCGACATGCTGATACTCCCGTCAAGGTCACGTGACAGAGACGAATTACCTTTACCTGCAAACTGTGATGACAGAAAAACAAAAAAAGACTGACTGCTTTAAAGGGCATGGTTAAAACTATTGCCCAAGGTGACCTCGAAACTGTACTGTGCCCCAAGATGAAGTCGAGGGGCATAATCTGTTGTTTTAACTGTGAGCCAAAAAAAAATAAGTAGTCAATATTTGCTTTGTATACCGAATCCCATGTGTGGATTCTCAAAAAGAGATATTGTGACAAGATATGACAGTTAAAATGTATTCATTTGTAGGGGAATTTACCAATGTAAGATCAGTTTGCCTGTCTCACTGTGTGTATCCATAATAACTTCATGCACATTTACTGCCTCCTTGCATTGTACTAAGGAGTACTCCTTACATTGTACGTGCAAGTAGAACTATGCCCAGTCAATATATTTCGCTATACTGCCCTGCAGTCAGTAGCGATTTTTTTCATGCCTGCTATTATGACCAATCAGAGGCATAGGCCCGTATCTTTGAAAGCTGCCTAACTTCAAAGGGAAGCTTGAGTTCTGGGAAAGGTAAAAAAATAATTTGCGAACTTTCTCATTCTTAATATGTTAGTTTGGAAGATTATTACTGCAGAAACGTCCCCTGAAAAGGATTGCTCTTCAACTGCCCTCACATTGAAAATATGACAAGAAACGGCTGAAATGTTCGGGCCGAACATTTGTTGAGCCATATAAATATTCCTGTGTGCAGTGCATGTGAATCTCAGCAGGATTGAGTCAATTTCTTAAAATTTTGGTGATTCCAAAACCTTACAGCATACACCAATTCTTATATGCTATATAATCAACCTTTCCCAATTGCTTTCACAATTCAATCTCATGACCAGAACTCAACTTATCTTTAAGCTAGGCTTAAACCCCGCCTAAGTGCGTAGATTTAGGCCTCTGAATTATGGAGTGCCAAGTGTCACCCTCTTGATCCTATACACATCACCACAGTTCTGTAACTAAATGCATATACAAGTTTTGATGAAGTTGATTTCTGATGTTCATCTCACACCAAAAAACTTTTTTTTTTAAATTTGTTGTTACATAAATGTAGTAAGTTATATGGAACTTTGGGTTGACAAAAGGCCTTCCTTGAATCAGCGGCCTAAGATAAGCCTGGTTTAAACTTAGGCCACTTTCGAGAATACGGGCCATACAATCTCGGTATGTGGTATATAATAAACACATAGATGGTTTACTGCAGCATTAAAACAGTGGGGTTTTTTTAAAACCTTTTCACTCCAAAGACCCCATTCAGCATTCCTTGTACCCTTTCAAGTTTCATTTTTCATTTTCTGAACCCCAACAGTTCTTAAGTCTGGGCTATTACTACCTGTAATGCAACTATACAGTACATGGACTAAACAGGGCTTTTGTTTCATTCAAAGGGACAATTTTCATATTTTCATACAATGGAACTCATGAAAGATTTTGTCAATCTATGGTCTCACCTTCCACTTGTATTTTGTCAGCGAAGCTTTCTCATCGGCAAAATCAATGCCTTTGTAATATTTCTATAGAAAGAAAGAAAGAGAGATGGGGGGGGGGGAGAATATTGGGAGGTAAACAGAGAGAAAGAGAGATGGGGGAGGGGAGAATATTGGGAGGTAAAAAGAAAGAAAGAGATGTGGGGTGGGGGGAGAATATTGGAAGGTAAAAAGAAAGAAAGAGAGATGTGGGGGGGGGGGAGAATATTGGGAGGTAAAAAGAAAGAAAGGGAGATGTGGGGTGAGAATATTGGGAGGTAAAAAGAGAGAAAGAGATAGATTAAGAAATCAGTTAATCCATCATTTCATGAACATTTCACACTGTCGCCACACAAAAGACTAATCAGTTACAAAATTGACAAACTAAAAATGAATATTTTCTTTTTCACAAATCAGTTTCTTAATGTAGAAAAAGGAAGAAAACTATTTGAGAGATAAAAATTAACATGTTTATGTGTAAATTCAGTCTGTCTTTTCCTTTTTAGAAAAACTGCACAGAATTTCTCTTACCTTCAGCAATTTACCAGAGTTCCATTTTTTCACAAACTTCTTGAAATAGGCCTTTGACTTCTTCGATGTCAGTTCATCTAGAGGCTTGTTTTTCTGTTGATTGACAAAATGCATAGAAATATGAAACAAGTAATTATGATTTAAGATATGGCTATACCATAATCACTACATCTGCTTCAAACTTATAATGGCATAAGTTAATAATAGAAGGATTGTATATTATCTCATTTGATATGGTATTAGGTTTTATGAGAAAAATATTAAGCGACCTCTAAAGTGATTCAATACAATAAACAACCCTTCAATGCCCAATGTTGCAGATTCCCATTCCCACAGATACTGAAGTGATCATAATCAAAATCATCATGTTGATACTTGTCATCTAAAATCCTCACAGCAACAATATTCATAAAAGTATAAGGTCTCAGTCAGCATATTCACTCTTTATTAATTCTGAATGAAAACCCATGACTGCCAAATTGTTTGGAGTATATCGTTGTTGTTTTTACGAACTGACGAATCCGCGCACGTGCGCAAATACGCGCTTTGGAGAAAACAGTTTTACGAACCGTCGAATCGTGTTTGAATGGCCAATGCTTCCTTATTCTGTATTAATATACATAATAATATACACCATTTAAAAATTAAGGTCATAAGCTTTCTTTTGATGTATATATCAATGCACGAAATTACGCAACGAAAGCAAATTCCGTTATCTAAGAACACGCTAAATCTATAAATTCGTTTCCCGCCAATTCACATTTCTGCGCACCACGTACGGATCCGTCGGTTCGTAAAAACGACGACGATATGATAAGTAAAATAACAGTACGTGTGACAAAAGTTGACTGTCGCAGTCCAGCGTTTGTTCCATAAGTTGATGGAAGCAGTTAATGGAACACATATCCAAAGGGAGAATTTATTATTTAAAATGCAATTTACCTCCTCCATGAGCCAAACTCTGAATTCTTTACTCTTGCTGTAGTAGTCATCTTTGCTTATCTTATCTGAACAAGAGAGAAAGACAGGAAGAGAGAGAGAGAGAGAGAGAGAGAGAGAGAGAGAGAAGGGGGGTGAGTAGGGACAGAGACAGAGAAGGGGGCAGAGAGAAAGAGGGGGGGGAGGGAAGATGAGAGAGAGAGATAGAGAGACAGACAGAGACAGACAGATACAGGGGGATGAGCAGGGAGAGAGAAGGGGAAGAGGGAGAAAGGGGCACAGAGAGAGAGAGGGGGGGGAAGAGGTGAGAGAGAGAGAGAGAGACAGAGACAGACAGACAGATAGAGAGACAGACAGAGAGACAGACAGACAGAGAGACAGACAGAAAGAGAGACAGACAGAGTAGAGACAGACAGAGAGACAGAGACAGACAGACAGAGTAGAGACAGACAGACAGACAGACAGAGAGAGAGGGAAGTTTAGACAAGTGAGCAAATGAAAAAGTGGCAAGGTCAAATCATCATCAGTGAACAGCTTCATTACACATCTATTACTAGATTACAAGATTACAAGCTACGTCCATTTGCCAATGTGACTTAAAAGAAATCTTTTTATAGAAAAAATAAATAAATCCACCTCTTACTAGATCAAGATTTCATGAATACACACATCGCAGAGCAACAACAGTCAATGATACATGACAAAAGAGCAGAATATATTAGATAATGTCAATTACTGGACTGGATTCAAGTGCAGTGTACTTACTTTTGGCCTTCTTCTTCTTTTCCTTCTCTGCCTTTTTCTTATCCTTCTTCTGTTGCTTTTTTGAGGGAGCATCAGACTTCTGTTTCTTCCTTATTTTGTAATCATCCTCTGTTGGAAAAAATAAAAGCAATGGGCAGAAAAGACGATATACAATACAAATTATCAGGCTCATAAAAGATCTACCAAATAAACTGACTTTCTTTAGACAAACATCCAAATTGAATAAACACTAAGGGATCATTCACAAACAATTGCAATGTTCAAAATACTAGCAATACAACTCTCTTATTGCACATATTGCTTTCATAGAGCTTTTTAAAGTTGATGTCAAGTTGTTACAGCATGTTAGAATTGTAAAATTTATTGACATAGCAGTTGTATCAATGTTTCCTTTTTTGCCTCTACAGAACTGAGAGAACATTAAATGTATATGTGCAAATACATGTATGTGGTAAGCTCTACAGTGTATATCCCCAATAAAATCATTTTTTGACAAACGTGCCGTTTCAAAACTGTCATTTACAATTAAAGGGCAATTCAACCTTGGTAATAAGATGATTTGTGTGAAAGCAGAAGAATAAGAAAAACAGGATGGTGAAAGTTTGAAAGAAATCAGACAAGGACTAGGAAAGTTATGGATGTTTGAAAAATGAGATCACTACATCTATATGAATCTCAAATTGGCAATTTGGTGAGTTGCCTGTGACATTTTTGTGGACAACTCTCTCGTTTGTCGTACAAAAATATCATTAATTTGCGGTTTTCTTTGAGGCACTTTTACCCTCGGGGCAGTACTCAAAATATATTGGAGATAATTGTTATAGGTCCTCATGAAAGAAAAAGATCCTACTGAGTAATACATTTTGAAAAAAGTGACACTTTAGTCAATTTGTGTGTTTGAGCAAATGGGGGAGTCCACAGCTACATCACAGTGACATTACCTATTTGGCCAATTTGAAATTCCCATATGTATAGTGATTACAACTTTCAAAAATTCATAACTTTCTTATTGCTTGTCCAGTTTTGTTCAAACTTTCACCAATCTGCTTCTCTGATTTTTCCTCTTTCTTTCACAGCAACTTGCTATTAAGTGACATTACCTATTCGACCAATTTGAAATTCCCATATGTAGAGTGATTACAACTTCCAAAAATTTGTAACTTTCTTATTGCTTGTCCAGTTTCGTTCAAACTTTCACCAATCTGTTTCTCTGATTTTTCTTCTTTCTTTCACAGCAACTTGCTACTAAGTGACATTACCTATTCGGCCACTTTGAAATTCCCATAGTGATTACAACTTTCAAAAATTCATAACTTTCTTATTGCTTGTCCAGTTTCGTTCAAACTTTCACCAATCTGCTTCTCTGATTTTTCCTCTTTCTTTCACGGCAAATTGCTATTAACATTGGATTTCCTTTAAAGAAACTTCAGGATTACCAGAGTCACTAGCTGAGCTGGAATATGAACCACTGTCACTGGAGTCATCATAGCTACTACTACTGCTGCTCTCATGGCGACGCTTGGTCTTACTCTTCTTTGATCTGATGGTGGAAGAGAAGGATGAGAACAGAATGAAAAAGAAGATTAATTTCCTTTATGACCACTGTATATGTCTTCTGCTGCATTGGATTTTCTGATCATACATGAAGGTCCCCAAAATCAATATGAAATCTATTTTTGTTCATGTACATGTTTTTTTCTGCTGTATCTGATTTTCTGATTGTACATGTAGGTCCCCTAAATTGATATGAAACCCCATTTTGGTTTATGCCTTTTACACTTATTTCCCTTCCTTAATTTCAACCACAGTCATTTACAGAACAGATTCTATATCCTTGCATCCAACATTCTTTGACATTTGCAATCACAGACAGAAAAAACATTAGTATAGGTTTACTGAAGTAACATTGTACCATAAGACAACGTCCACTGCACTGCAAACTTCCTCTCTTGCGGAGCGGAGAGCCCAGTTACAAGTTAAACCATTAACCCTTTTAGGACAGGAATTATTGAAGGTCTAAATTGATCACTTTTTGCCCTTCAAATTGGCAACAATGATATTTTTCTTGTAGTGCTACATGGTTCTAATAAGGTGTAATATTCTTGAAAACAATATGCATGGTTAGGAATTTTGTTGAAAAATCGACAAAAATGCAAATTTGATTAAAATAACAATGATCTTGAACCTCTCAATGTGTTGCCAATTTAAGGATTTTGAGATTTTTCTCGTTTTTAATATTCCTGGCATCAAACGCAATATGCTCATGCAGCAAAAGTGGACATAATGTGTGCAGATATTTTAGCTCTTTCTACTCATGCATCTGGTATATTTTTCAGAGCTCTGAATCAAATGTTATTGAGCCAAGCCACAAAATGTGGGCAATTGTCTCAAAAGGGTTTTAACAAGGCTCAGTCATAGATACAGAAAAATCAGACTACATGTGTACCTAAATGCAGGGTTAGGCACTTGGGGTATTAGCTACATGTACATGTCAGAGACTTAGGGGCATGCAGCTCTACAAATATGGAAACTGTGACTAGAAAGAAAGACAAAAGTGGAACACACATGATATCTATTATGTCATTTTTGTCATCAAATTTTTTCTGTGCCTGTACAGGTATCTTGGTTTGAAGTAGAGCAAAAATGGAAGAAAACCTCTGATTTTTTAAAAGCTTTAGGGCATTATTGCCAACCAAAGGCTTTGTGGTCTTTCAGATATTTAATCTCACATCACATATGGATTGAAAGTCTGGGGAGAGTTCTACAAACAAGACATTCCTTATACGTACTGTCATCTCTTTCAAATAATATGATATAATCACCATCAAATCCACTGTTTTATGAGTATTATACTACATGTAGATGTGTTCAAATAATATTGTGTAATGGTTGCAACTCCCTCATTGTTTTATAGATTATTTTGCATAATTATGACACCCTTATGAGACAAGAAGAAATGAAAATCATAATGTTAATGTTATACAATTTAGAACAAACATACTATTAGGAAAACAGTCTGTCTTATTCAGGTGCATGTACACGTACATATATGGAATGCTCTGTCTAATGATATTAGATACATGTATTGTTTATCACAAAAAGGCTTCAAACATTTTCAAAAAGACCTTCTTGAAGAATACAATAACATCTAACCTTTGGTGTTTATAATGTAAGTGTGTACATAAAGAAAGACAATCAATGTATTATGTCCTAATCAAATTGTGTAAATAGGACTAACGTACATAGTGTATAAATGTTCTGTCTCGTGTTTGCTTACAAAAGAAATGTTTCAACGTTTAATAGTGCTAACCAAATATCCCAGTTTATGATTCAATGTCATAAATTGTAATGTATTGGATGGGACCAGCCTTGTCTAGATTTTGCTATTTGTTGCCTCCATTTATCAAATGTAACTTTCCTTTTATCATGCTGAAATTAATTTTTCTTGAACATTTTGGTAATAATGAATGAATGAATGAATGTAGTTTAATATTTTTCCCCCAGACATACAAAAATATGGTGAAAATGCCTCACATCCTTAATTTTCAAAAGTTCAAAGTTCAAAGTTTATTGATTTCCACAAACATATCTTTTACAATTTCTTTAAACAGTATATGCAAATCACGAACAGGAACGTAACAAATATATGAATTGAAACATAGATATAACAGAACATCATTCAATGGACTTGGTTATAGTTTACACTGATAAAAGTGATAAAAGTGATAAAGCAATAATTGGTATAATGTAAACATTAACATTAACATTGTAATTGTAAAGGAAAACATAAGTGGAGAAGTCTATTAACCCTTTCAGGACAGGGATTATTTCAGGGCTAAATTGATCACATTTTGTTCTTCAAATTGGCAACAATAATATTTTTCTTTTAGTGCTACATGGTTCAAATAAAGTGTATTGTCTTTGGAAACAATATACATGGTTAGAAACTTTGTCGAAAAGATGAAAAAATTGCCAATTTCGATAAGATACAATGATTTTGAATCTCTCAATGTGTTGCCAATTTAAGGATTTTAAAGCTTATTCTCCTTTTTAAAATTCCTGGGATCAAATGCAATATGGTCATGTAACAAAAATGGACACAGAGTGAGCAGAAATTTTTGCTCTTTCTACTCATGTATCTGGTATATTTTTCAGAGCTCTGAATCAAAAGTTATTGAGCCAAACCACAAAATGTGGTCAATTGTCTTGAAAGGGTTAAGTAAGCATGGCTTGTAATTCATAGACCCCTGTTTGAAAAAAGTAAAAATAGTTACAGTCCTTAAATTAAATTTTTGTTACCCCATTGCCTAGATATCCTCAGATTCCTATTTTTTCATTTCAAAACAAAAATATCTAGTAACAAAAAAAGGTTGTAGGCAGAAAAAAAAAATGTAGCAGGAGGGGACGAGAAACTAAAAATGAATTTTCATTGGCCTCAGCTGGAATTCCCCACCATTGCTCTATTATGGGCAGCCAAAGGGGTCAAAATCATCATTTCTTGAAACAAACAACAGACAGTGAAACAAAGTAAGCACAAATGTTTGCAAACAAACCAAGCTTGTGAAAAGAGAACAGTAACGCGTTGACCAATGTCAAACAGTGACACATAAACAAAAGACAATAATTTGTAAACAAAGATTTGTGAGCATTGATGATGATAACTATTATAACACTCAGCTCACAAAGGTTTTAAAAGACCCTTCTAAATTGATTTTCAAAAATACACCAAAATATCATTAATTTCTGATTTTCTCCTGAACGCCTATTCTTTTGGGAAGTAATTAAAATATGTCATAGATATCATATCATTATAAGTCCTCCAAAATGGAAAATATCCTACTGAGTAATACATTTTTTAAAAAGTAAATTCCTTGTCATTCTGTGTGTTGGAGCAAATGGGAATGTTGTCCACCGCTACATCACAGTGACATTAACGATTCGGCCAATTTGAAGTCCCTTACATGTACATGTATGTATAGTGATTACAATTTTCAGAAATTCATAACTTCACCAATCTGCATCTCTAATTTCTCTACTTTCATACAAATCAGAGTATTACAAAAGTTGTTTTATTATCATGTTTAACATAACTGTATCATAATCCTTCTGTTGAAATACCCCCAATACTGCCATAATGCTCAGTTATTTCATTTTAACTGTCTTTATTGCTCTTATACATGTACGGCATCATGCCATTGCCCCCCCCCCCCCCCCTCCATTCTCTCTCTAGCTCTCATTTACATCAAATCTTCTCACGTTTCTCATCTTTTTTCTACCCTCTCTCTCTTTTATCTCTCTCTCATACACAAACCTCGATTACACGTCCTGGTTCATTTCATTGATATAACGTGAGAGGACCTTTATCATGTTCATATAATTTTCGAATACATGTATATCTTTCTTACAATCAAGACTTAAGGTGCATTTACTTACATGTACACACGTCGATTCTGAAATACGTTTAGATTTTCTAACTTTTTAATATTTTCCTGCATACAGAAATGAGGACAGTCTTTAGAGAAGTTTAGACATTGTCTTACTTCTTAAATGTACGTTTAATTCTTTTCCTTAAAAAAAAAATTTTTTTAATATAATTTATCTGCAGTCATAACCTCTTTCAAAATACAATACAAATAAAGAATAGAGTTCCATCACAGCCGACTTGTCAAGGTCAAATACACTGTAATATCATTCTCTTCTTGAGAGTAGTACAAATATGTACATGCATTTAAAAAAATGAAATTCAATCTAAATGAATCACACGTTATTAATTTCAATCCCTCTCCAATTATTTGAATAACAATTTAGAAATAGATACTATTAACTCATTTGCCCATTACACCCCACAAAAAAAGAAATAATCAAAATAAATAAATAAATGACCATCTGAGTTCCATGTTCAACACATACACCAATGACAACAATTTTACTCTTGAAAAAAAAAAATGTTGACAGTTCTAAGAAATCTAAGTTAAATGAATCATTGGGGTAACCATGCTAGTCATAAGGACCGCTATTCAAAAGGACCACTTATTCATAAGGACCGCTAATCATAACGCGTGACTAAATGAATAGCGGTTTTGTACGAATAGCGTTCCTTCTGAATGGCGAGCAAACCATAGACAAATTTCCTCGCTATTCATAAGGACCTCCATTCATAGGGACCGCTATTCATAGCGTGTGTTAAATGAATAGCGGTTTTCTATGAATAGTGGTTCCTATGAATAGCGATCGGAATCATCTCCTTTTTAGTTGGTACATGTGCACTGCATTTAGTCTATTAAAAAAAAGGGGGGGGGGGGAGAAACACACACAGAGATCTAATTCTATAGTTTTAAGTCAGAGAGAGTGTTGAATAGTATGGATTTTCTCAGTAGACCTATAATAGAATAATAATTCAATTAGCACAAATTCATAGAATCAGTTAAATAGATTATTGTTATTAATTTGTTATACTATACACGGTGAGAAGATTTAATAAAGGAGAGGCCAAGTGGCTCTGGCAGTGCTTATCTTATAGGGCCCTGTCATGTCAATAGGCCACATAGAAGAGGAAGACCTCCTCACAATAACGAGCTACTCCAAAAAATGGCTACATGTGACTAAAACATTTGACATGGGGAGGGGGTGGGTAAGATGGTAAAGATATAATTGAAGAACTTTAAACTTCTCTTTAGTCATTCTAATTATGCATATTAGACTTGAATCCAGGTATGATTTTAACATGAAGAAATAGATGTTGATCAAAGCAGGGGTCTATTTTACTGAAAGAGCTGAAGTAGAAATCCATGTCTGTTGAAAGAAAAGAGGAAAGATTTCAGAAAATAGCATCCATTGTGTATTTTATAATTAAACATACAACAAATCCTAACAATTAGAATTTTTTTTAAAAAGACTGAATTTAGAGCTTCCTATTAAAGCTCACAGACAGTCTCGGTAGCAAAAAAAATACTGGCAAGAAACTTATCTAACATAGTCTTTACTATTCTCCTTTTATCATAACACATGCACGAGATTATTTTAACATTCCATTTACGATTTCGAACAAATTTTAGTGTAAATATCTGTAAGAAACGCTTGGTAACGGCTTTTCACTGCCTCACGCCACCCGAAGGTTCCCCGCACAATAAACCCAGCGCTTCGCACTGTGTGTAGCGTATTCTATAACACACGGCAATCCCCATGTGCGTAATGTGTGTGGCCGTTGTTTGAATTTACATCCCCTCTTTTTTGGGCCAGGGATTTTTATTACTTTTCACCTTTCATTCGATAAATACTTCACTTGAGGAGGAAAAAACTTCACAGCATCTTAGTTATGCTAGTACCCTGCTATTTATTAAGTAAAATCAAGGAAATCTCACGAAAAGTTTTTGAGAGCTTCCCAAAACTATCTCTTACCTTTAACAGTTAATGTTAAAATGAAATAGAGTAATAAGTGGGAATTCTCAAGAGTATTTAAAGAGGAAAAAAGTTTGTCCAGTGGGACAGATAAAATTTTCAAGGCTATTCAAAAGTTTAGTAGTCACAAGAAAATTCAATTACGATTATGTAAAAAAAAAAAAAATAAAGGCTTACTAAACAAAAAATGTTTATCTTGATTGTAGTGAGGTACTAATAGCAACCAGGGGCGTCGCTTATGGGGTGGCAAGTGGGCAGTTGCCCCCCCCCCCCGAAAATATTGGGAGGGCAAATGTATCATTTTGCCCCCCCTCCCCTCCAACAAATTCTATAATTTTCCCTGCTTCATGTAACCGTAGAGAAGCTGGTAGTTAAGAGGTGTTGAAAAAAAATCATGAAGGGTACTATTAGGCTGTTTTGCCCCCCTCCGAAAAACTGATTGACGCCTCTGATAGCAACCTTACTCTTACAGCATAGGTCTACCATGCAAAACTGGAGCAGCTAAGTATTTATTTGTTCCTCTCAGAACTTTCTTCATTCTCAGTGGGTAAGCCTCCATCTTCACCAGCATCATCATAATCATCATCAACTGTTGTAGAATAGATGAAGTAGAGAAGCATTATCCTGTATAAAGAAAAAAAAAATCACAGATACACTCATCCTCACCCTCTTGATCTTTTGAAAGAGAATAAATCCTAACTACAATCCATCCTAAAAAGATTCATGGATTTTAACTGAAAGCGTAATGTTTTGGCCCTGATAATAATACTAGTACTAATAATAATAATAAAAATAATAATTATGATAATAATGATCATAATGATAATAATAACAATAATAATAATAATAATAATAATAATAATAATAATAATAAATAATATTACCAATTACATAAGTTCACCCATTTATTTTGTTTAATTTCTGTTTGCAGGAATGTATGAAATGTTTAATATATTAATTAAGGGGACTAAAAATTTTATTTAAATTGACATCACACTGAACATCCCCTAAAAAGGAAAAGGACAAATGAAATGTCCATTCTCTCAGTAAAAAATGATAAATTTCTGATGTTGTTTTGGTTGGACAATGTAAATTAAAAACTCCTCTATTTTTTGTGAACACATCACCCCCTCCCCCTCCCCTGGTTAACTGTTCCTGGATCCACTACCACCACCAGACCTAACCTATAATTTTCAGCTGTAATAGGTCTAGATCTACCTGTTTATTTCTCATGTCTCATCAAAGTCTTTAATAGTAGGACTTTCCGCTTCATCTGGCACCTCCAACAGCTGTTGAGTTGTGCAAGCAGACCACTAACGTTAGGCTCTAGTCTAGATCTTCGAGTAGATCAGCCACAAGTTAGTTCCTTGCCATGTTTATCTGGGGGAAATCAAAGGAAACATGGGACTAATGAATGTGATACTGAAACAAAGGCCATCCAGTTATAAATATTACTCAGTGGAGATCTATTACCTCTCAACAAAGAGTTTTGATTCTGGTCTAGAATCAAGACTAAATATGAATCCTCCCTTCTCTCTCTCTCTTGTAATGTAAAAAAAAATATATATATATAAAACCTCATCATGCTTGCCTAGCTAGCCTTTGGCCTTGGCTCAAGTTTAGATAAAAAGGGGACCAAGCCCATCTAACGTTAACGTTCGTACACCTAGGCAAATTAATTTTTACTATGAATCACTGCGTTAAAATTACAAGCCGGCATTAGCAAACTGTGTAACATTTACTCAAAGTAGACCTGGACCTGGACTGGTCTCTGGAAAAATATCAACATGGAACCCCCTCCCCATTCTCAAAAAAATCCGGACAAGAATAGCCTACAGAATCAGTTAGAAAAGGCCTCACCTGAGCCCTTTGTCTTTCAGAATATAACAGGGTCTACATGTCTACATCTAACTTAGATAACCAAATCGTCAACATAGATATACACAATAAGTTTGATCTATTTCGAGGTTTACTAAATCTGTCAGCCATGACATCTCTTTAATTCAATAGATGATCTATCGAAACGTATCGAGATAGTCCCGCTCGGCGTAAGTCTGGGTAAGCCGTCACGAGTGACAGGGTGGAAAGGGGAAATCGAGCTGCAACATAAGCTCACGACGATGAAAATTGTTTTGAAAGTTTGAGAGTAGATTACACATTGTTTCATGACATACAGCTCTGTAGAATCCCTTCAACATGAAGAGAAATTGAAAGAGATTAATCACAGTGGCAGGACTTGTTCCAAATATATTCTAATTTTCGAAAATTAAGCATAAATACATGTGTACTCACCTCTAAACTTTCCACAACTTTTTTTACTTTGTCCGGTGACTTGAAATTCACAGCGGAAGTGACGAAAAGAGGTCAAATCATTCCTTTTGAAGAACAGTCATATTCATAAGGTCCTGTCCAATCAAAGTTTGATTAATCGGAGTATGCAAAACAAAAATGAATAATGCATAAGGTGTTTCTCGATACTTTTCGATATTTTGGAGGTATCGGGGGCTTCAGGAAAAAGAAATGTTACAAAAGGGGCGAAGCCGAATACGCTTAGACTGAATGGTGACGCTACAGCTTACTTAAGTATATGCAAATGAGGCAAATCCGCGCGTGCTACCTTTCCGTCTATAAGTTTTAATTTGTCTATGCATTGACCCATGACTGTTGGGTCATTCCATGTCAAATCACCCAATTTTATTTAAACTTTAAACCCTACCCTCTTCAAATTTGCCCAAATCTGGTACATGGGGTAATCGACTCTTCCCAAGCTGAAATTTTAAGTTTTAGCCCTATTCGCTAAACGGTTTTCGCGCTATGGCACACATTCCACTGGCATGTCAGCCCAAAATGGACACTTTTTCAATTTTCAAATGACCACATTTGAAGGGGTTGGGTTTAACCACTTGGTGATCTGACACGGAATGACCCTGTTCTCTTTCAGGGGCCGCGGAGCCATGGGGTGGCTGATTTGATTTCACTCATGACAATTTTCGAATCTTTTTCCGAGGTTTTATGACACGTGTCTACTAAACAAAGAGTGGGGGGGGGCTGCAGCCCCCCCCCCCCTCCCATTTCCACGACCCATGTCTTTTCACAAACTTGGTTTGTTTGCAAACATTTGTTCTTTCTTGGTTTCAGTGTTTGTTGTTTGATGTTTATGATTATGATTTTTTACCCCTTTGGCTGCCCAAACTAAGCAATCGTGGGGAATTCCAGCTACTATCAGTCGCATAAGTGCCCATACCTAATAACAGGATGGGATCAATGTTCAAATTCCAGTATTGCATTCGTTACGACGGCTGATTCGACATAATAAATTTGTTCTGCAATTACAGGTAAATACATTTTACAGTTGTTTACCTGAACATTATACATGTACATGTAGATTTGCCTGTGACAATGGCTACCAGAAGCATCAAAAACCTTAATCAGGAATTAGACTGTACTGTTTGCATGGATACTCTAAAGAACCCCAAACTTCTCTCATGTTTTCATGCATTCTGTGAGGATTGTTTGAAGCAGTGTCATAAAACATCAGAAGTCGGCTCAGGCAAGTTAAAATGCCCGAAATGCAGAAAGGTGACTACTGTTCCAGGGGAGGGTGTGGCAGGACTGAAGTCCAACCAGTTGATTTGCAGGCTACTTGAAGTCCTAGAGGCACAGAAAAACTCGAGCCAGATCATGTGTGATGCATGTGGAGAGAGTGATGTGCCTCTGACAACCTACTGCCGAGACTGTCTCCATTTTATTTGTGAATCCTGCGCTTCTTATCATAGTAAAATGAAACGCTTGATGAAGGACCACCGAACGGTCCCCCTGGACAAGATCATCAACGGCACCATCAAAATCAGGTGGATGGAGGAGGGCTTGTGGAGAAAGGCATACGAGTGCGAAGAGCATAGCGGTGAACTGCGGAGGTTCTACTGCAGGACCTGCAAGAGACGTATCTGCAGGGACTGCATCGTTCTCGATCATACTAAACCTGACCACGACTGTACAACAGTGCAGAAGATGTTTCAGGAAATCCAGGAGAAAATGAAAGATCTTTTGAAAAGCTACAACGAAAAGGAGGAAAATGTCTGCACCATGATTCATGATGTGGAAGTAAAAGAAACAGAAGCAAACCGGAAGTTCCAGGCGATGAAGAAAAGTGTTCAAGACCTCAAAGCAACGGCTGTTGCAAGTATGAACAAAGCAGAGGAAGAACTTTTGCTGAAGATTGAAATGTTTGAGGACAAACTCAGCCTCAAAATAAAAGCTTTCAGAGACAACATGGAAACTACAAAAGACAATCTCACCAGGGTGCAGTCAAGGGCTAAAGATGTGATTTCAGCTAAAGAGGTCGCTGACATCACCGGAGCTTCCTTCTCTCCTGAAGATGTACTCAAAGAACTGCAAGATTTGATCGCGACAGAGGTCACAATGACCATTTCTATGGATCTCAGAGCTCTGAAAGGTACCATGGTACAAGGACTGACGTCGGAGCAAATGACCCCATTTGCCAAGTTGTCATTGCCGCATATTTGGCAAGAGACCCAAATGCACTCTCCTCCTGACAAAGACATTGTGAACATTTTCTGTGACGGAACCTCAGTGTACGTTGCGTGCAAGAAGGGGATTTACAAGACGCAGCTATCTCGTACCGTCGACCCATCCCCTTGGCTGCAGCTGCATCATATTAATGCCAACATCAAACAGGTGGTAGATATGGCAATATCAATGGAAAACAAAACCTTTTCCTTCATTGCTGAGACCAATGCAGCATGTACACAGCTCTACAGATTTAGGTTAAACAATTTTCAAGCATCTCTGCAATCTGCCAACCCCTCGTACCAATCACCCCTCTCCACGACGTCACCATGTCCACTCAATTCTTTCGCAAGGATGACTGTTGATTCCCAGTCTCGCATAATTGTTGCCAATAACAAGCCATGTATTTCAAGCAAACTTGAGGCCAGTGCGAGGTCGGAATCGGTCAGCAAAAGCATGCAGAAACCCAAGGTAGCATCAGCAGCTGATAGCAACGCACCATCTCCCTTTGGTCAAATTAACTCAGCTAAGAGAGTGGCGGCGGCTGACGGTGGATTTCCATTTACCATTGATCAGCCTCAGCAGCAGCAAGTCTTTACTGGTACTGGCAAAAGCTCAAAGACAGGTAAAGAATTAGCCAATCAAAAAAACAAAACAAACAAAAAAATGTTACATTTCAGGTGTCTTTTCGGTCAAATTTTTTTTTGCAGGGGAGGGGAAGCCTACAAACATGTTTTTTTTTGTTCATTAGGTATGTCTGATTTGTTTTTGCACTTTGATACCCCCTGATAAAGAATCACATAAATCGACAATAACAATTGGATGATATAACCATTTGTAATAGGGGATGTAGCTGCTATCTTTATAATTTGATACTGTTCACAAAGTGTGATATTTTATAGATAGACAGTTTGCCAGGTTAAAGCAATTCGTGAGCTCTGGTAATGGAATTGCATTTCATATGCACCAGTAAAATATAAATGTACGAAAAGTTGGTGTGAATTATTTTTACTAACATAGTACTACTCAAAATGAGATTGCATGTTATTATGCATGTAGCTCGTTAATATTGTTACTCCATACCCTCTATCTTTCTTATTTTTCTTATTCATACACTGTACATGTTACAAAGTTGTGTTGCTGATGTTATTTATTTGTAGTCTTTAACATTTAAAATATTGCAAATTTTGATTCACGACAATTTATTTGATAGCAGAAGTCAAGATTACGTTCATTGTGAGAACGTTTGCATTTATACATGTAGTTAACTTTCTGTATCTTATCAATTTTATGAATTTATAAAGCAACTTAAACATTCACTTTGATACACACACACACCCACGTACCCACACATCTGCTCAAACATATTCATAATTACTGTATTCTCGAACACAACACTTTATCTACTTACTACATGTATAGCCTACACAACCACTTAACACAATGAAGCACATGAAGTTTTTTTTTTTCCAAAGCTTAATTGGAGATACATGTACATGTACTTTCCTTGTAGGAATAAGGAACATGTTTTGTTTTCTATAATTTTATCGCTAATACAATGTATGATGTCTGAAATATCTTGATGTACATCATTAAAATATTACAGAAAATCATTACACTACATGGACAATTCTTAAACAGCTTTCCCTATTTTGGCGTTTTAATTTTACAGCACCTGCATTCGACAGTTCCAAGCTGCCTAGTCCTAGCAAGACAAAATGGGTTCCCTCATCACCAGCTTCAAAAGGAAAAGAAGTAAAAACAGACATCCCCACATTTGGGTCATCCAACTTCATAATGTACACGACAATCTATAGGGGTAAACCTGAGAGGATATCGTCTCCTAACTCCCAGAATGCCGGCTTTGGTTTCTGGCCTCCGTCATCTTCAGATAATTTTAAGGTTCCACTTGATAGGGCACGAAGTCTTGCAGCCGCAAAGTCTGGTCATTTGGTGTTCCTCTCCTGGGATAAGAAAGCCGTCATTATCACTGACGAAGACGGGAGAGTCCAGCATGAAATCAAGGAACCAGGCAGGATGTACTTGTCCATCTCCTGCATGGAGAGTGACTCCCTCTTCATTCTGTCCTCGTTTGGGGGCAGCCGCACCATCACGCTCACCAAGCATTCCATGGAAGATGGAAGCCTACTTGAGTACGTCATCGATGAGCTTGTCCTGTCCGGGAAATTCCAGTCTGACGAATGGCCAGTCATTGGTAACCATGGCAACGATCTTGTGATCATGAATACAGGAGAGGAGATTTGTGTGTATTCGGCAAAAGATTGGGATATATTAGATGATCATCAATCCCATGAGTTCAGTGACGAAGACTAAGAGAACAAGGGAGTGGACGTTGGTGAGGGTGATGAGTAATTAATGATTCCCTAACAAGAAACCACATGTACATGTATCATAATGTACATGTACATACATGTACATGTACATGTATGACAAATTTTCTTTCTTTATCGGACTTACAATTCATGCATGTATTCAGTCAGAGAGTAGGAAACACTTAAAAGTGTACCAATCACCTAAAAAAATAATTTGTGTCCAGCTAGAATGTACATGTATAGAATAAACCTAAAAAAAACTTTACCTGGCCTTCTATGGGTTAATGGTTAAGGAGTATGAAGTAAAATGAAGACAAACATAAAACCCCCTCGTGCGGTACCCAATTCCGAGTTGGTTTCAGCGTGGGCCCTAATTCTATGAGAGTGCATATGGGTGCGTCAAGCCGTCAACTAGTCTCCTTACAAGTCGCTGTAATGTTTATTGGGAGTGTATTTCACCTTGCAATATCTCTTTATAGAATCAACATTTGAAGCTCATATTTTGAATATAGTATCAATATTGAACCCCTTACAGAGCAAAATATTTGTTGGTGATTGTTGCATTTTGAAGGACAATGATTAAAAAACAAAAAAAAAGTGAACAAACGTGTTGTTCATAATTTTTTCTCAGTATTCAAAACAGCCGTTAAGAGTTACCAAACTCATTGACTATGATGTTTTTGCGTCATTTTGATCACATTTTGACACTACTACATTGTATGTGCAAGTACAGAATCGCTATAATTATTAGTATTAGTAATCGCATTAGTATTCTTCCACAGATCGGATTGCCTGACCGAAAAATCAAACAACATTTATACGCTTCTACCTTGTCGCCGTCTGTAAATACAACAATGTAGCCAACTGCACAGGTCTGTCGTCTTTACATGATGACAAATTGCTATCAAGTAGTATTCTTATTTGCTCATAGTGTAGTTGTATATGATGTGAGTGTAAACCACTTTCAAATTTTTTTTAACCTTGGAGATTCAAATGGAAGTAAAGTGTTTACGACACTAGCACACTTTTTCCCACACTGAATGCTATATTTTCCTTATCGTGTTTTCTCATTCACCTGATATAAAAAAAATATATCTACAATAGAAATATGTATTTCAAACTGCATTGCAATATTTTTGGTGATGCAGTCAAGTCACACACTACTCTCTATTCTTTCAAGTACCTCATCAAACAGTATGATGACTCTAGGTGTAAATGACACACATCTTCTTCTCTCCTCTCTCTCTCCCTCTTTCTTTCTTCATCCTCCCCCTTCTCTTTCTCTCTCTCTTTCTTTGTACTACCTACACTTCCCACTTTCATTTTTTCCTCCATACCTAATTCTTCTCTAATATCTCTTCTACACAGTTTACCTTTCTACTTACCACCCTCTCCTATTCATTTTTTTTCCTTCATACATCTCACCTCACCCCTCTATTGACTTATTACTTTGAATACAACAAAAGGTGTTTTTTTTTTCAATACATGTATCCCCCCCTTTTTTGTGAATAGTATTTCCTATCTTTTGTAAGGAATTGTCATACCATCAAGCTCTGCTTATGTGACACTCCTTTTTTATGATTCATTTATATTAACTATACAATGTAATTACTTTAATACTTTATATGTATTAATATTTGTTTATGTTGTAATCATTTTGTAAAATATGTTTGAAGAAAAAAAAACCATAAAGAGAAATAAATAAATCAAATATCAACCAAAAAAAAAATTTTTTTTTTTAAACTTAGGCATGCATATTGTTGAAATACTTAGAAAGTACATGACCCCTGAACTGAAATTTGTTATATTACCTAAAGCATTAAATTTTTGTATAATTTTTTCTGCCACCTTTGTTTATGTTTTTATTTATATATTTATTATTTTGTTTTCCTAATCACTGTGATTATGTTAATTACTTGTAAATGTTGAAATTTCTTTTGATTCAATGAAACATATAAATAAAAAAAAAAAAAAAAAGAAAGTACATGGCCCTGCAAGTTGCGCAGAGAGTTACAGACAAATGCATTTCAGCTAATTAGTGTCACAAGCGATGCGTTGATTTTTAAGTTTACGGAGCTGGTTCCATATCAACCTGAATCAATAGCAATAACTGAAACTATCGGTCTCCCTAAGTTTATGTATATATGAAAGAAGTGTTGGATCCTGAGAAAATTGATCATTAGCATTAATTAGTGAGCAACACCGATATGCAGTCAATTTTTACAAAGTTATTGTTAGTTTTATAAGTATTAATTATGTTATCGTTGATACGGGATTGCCCTTTAACCCTTTCAGGACAGGAATTATTCAAGGGCTAAATTCATCACATTTCGTTCTTCAAATTGGCAACAATAATATTTTTCTTTTAGTGCTGCATGGTTCTAATATGGTGTAATGTCTTTGAAAACAATAAACATGGTTAAAATTTTGTCGAAAAGGTGAAAAAATTGCCAATTTTGCTGAAAATCAGTGATTTTGAACCTCTCAATGTGTTGCCAATTTAAGGATTTCAAAGCTTATTCTCGGTTTTAAAATTCCTGGCATCAAACGCAATATGGTCATGCAATAAAAATGGACATAGTGAGTGCAACAATTTTTGCTCTTTCTACTCATGCATCTGGTATATTTTTTAGAGTTCTGAATCAAAAGTTATTGAGCCAAACCACAAAATGTGGTCAATTGTCTCGAAAGGGTTAAAGAGAAGGTTGAGTTCTGTGAAAGGTGAAAAATAATTTGTGAGCTTTCTCATTCCTTTTATGTCAGTTTGGAAGAACATCATAGTAGAAATGTCCACTGAAAAGGATTGCTCTTCAAATGCTGTAATACTTGAATTCTCAATTTCTTATCATTTTTATGATTCCAAAACCTCACAGTCTACTTCATTTCTTATGTAGACATGGTCAACCTTTCCCAATTGCTTTGAGACAGTTTCTGTCACAATGTAATGACATGACCAGAACTCAACTTTATCTTTAAAACTTGAAGGAATCGTTGATATTTTGGCCTCTGATGTTTCAAATGGCAACTTATCAATTTTTCATATAGTCACATCTAAATGATATCTAGATGTATTGTAAACTATATATTTCTTTAAAGGGCAATCGAACCTTGGTAATAAGATGATTTGTGTGAAAGCAGAAAAATAAGAAAAACAGGATGGTGAAAGTTTGAAAGAAATCAAACAAGGAATAAGAAAGTTATGGATGTTTGAAAAATGAGATCACTACATCTATGCGAATCTCAAATTGGCAATTTGGTGATTCGATTGCGACATTTTTGTGGACAACTCTCCCATTTGTCGTACACAAAAATATCATTAATTTGCGGTTTTCTTCGAGGCGCTTTTACCCTCGGGGCAGTACTCAAAATATATTGGAGATAGCATATTTTTATAGGTCCTCATGAAAGAAAAAGATCCTACTGAGTATTAAATACATTTTGAAAAAAGTGACATTTTAGTCATTTTCTGTGTTGGAGCGAATGGGGGAGTTGTCCACAGCTACATCACAGTGACATTACCTATTCGGCCAATTTGAAATTCCCATATGTACAGTGATTACAACTTTCAAAAATTCATAACTTTCTTATTGCTTGTCCAATTTCGTTCAACTTTCACCAATCTGCTTCTCTGATTTTTCCTCTTTCTTTCAAAGCAACTTGCTATTAAGGTTGGATTTCCCTTTAACATGTTAAACTTCTTCATGTAGTTCACAGTAGTTGTACATGTACATGTATATTTAGATTTGTACATATGGTATTTTCACCTTTAGATTGGTTTTTATTTCATTTTTAATGTTCTACACCTCTAAAAACAAATTAGAGGATGCGATGAGTTTTTTAAAAGCCACTATTCGATATCTATTACAGAAAGTTCAGTTGAAGGTTTAGCATATTTAGTCTACATGTAGCCTCAAAACAAGTTGATGTGACTGCAGGCAGAAAAAAAGGGAGAAACCAATAAAAATATGAAAAAAAAATCAGAGAATTTGTATTTAAAAACAAGTTTTCAACTTTTTAATAACAATACAAAATGACCAACTGCTGAAGATGAATTGGTAACCCTGTAACTGTGAAGTTATGACAGACAAATGACCATTTGTTTTGTATTAAATTTCAAACTTCTAAGAATCTGATTTTTTCATAGCTCTCCCGACATATTTTGATGGGAAGATGTTATTGTATGTATGCATCTATGTTTTTGGAAGTACAAAATCCGCCTAAGGGAACATACATGTATTTCAAATTCCTCTATACATGTACATGTATGTGAAATGCCATAAATAGGAGTATTTTACCATTAGCAGCCTTCTTGAAATGGTGTAAATTTTGGCACACACTGTGTCCATTTTTGTTCCACGACCATATTGCGTTTGATGCCAGGAATTTAAAAAAAGAAGAATTTAAGCTTTTAAATCCTTAAATTGGCAACACATTGAGAGGTTCAAAATCATTGTTTTCAATCAAAATTGGCCATTTTTTTCAACTTTTCTACAAAGTTACTAACCATGTATATTGTTTTCAAAGACATTACATTTTATTAGAACCATATAGCATTAAAAGAAAAATATCATAATTGTTACCAATTTGGAGAACAAAATGTGATCAATTTAGCTCTTAAATAATTCCTGTCATGAAAGGGTTAAAGTGCTAAAATGGTATCTGCATATAAAATAACTACAGATCATTTCAAAGGGTTATCTTTATTAGAGGGGAAGATGTATTTTGCTTATATGACCCTTGTACTGAAGCCTAAGATTTATAAAAAGAAAAGATTCTTGTCATGATTTAATCTGAAACCTTTTATTATAATAAGCCTATAATATGTAATCGAACAGCATTGTATAGCAAAATATTTTGTTTTAGTGGGAGGAGAAGGACAGGAGTTAACACTGCTTACGTGGGGGAGGGGGGGGGGGTGGGGGGTAAGGGGCTTTTGGTTTGGGAACTAGGATTTTTTCATGTACCAAGGGACTGGAAATTATCGAGCTAGGCATCAAATTATTGTGGGGGTTTTTTTGTAAACTTTTTCAAAATTTAGTTGGGGCACCTGAGGCCACCAGAAATTTGTAAAGAGCATGTGCCCAAAGCCCCCTTACATGTAGATAATCGTCACAAAACAAATTTCCCCAAAACACCACCAACATAAGACTGGTTTTGGGTACACGTACATATTTTAATTGTTTTTGTCTATGTGATTAATTTTAATTTTTTTTGTCTATGTGATTAATTTGTACAGAAATAAAATAGACTGCAGTTCCTTCAAATAATTGTTATATTTGTTTTCTTTTTCTAATGTATTTTTCAATCAACTGAAAGAAAATTTTGTTTTTAAACCTGCAGCATGATGTAAAAAGTCACATACATAACAAAAATTATAACCTATTACCCCAGATTATGCAAAATTATTAAATAGCGACAATAACATTATGAAGAAAAAAGAAAGAAAGAAACAGAAGTTGGTTGATCAGTCAGATAGACCGAGAGAGAGAGAGAGAGAGAGAGAGAGAGATTTAATTAGTGATCCAATTATTCAGGTCATGTAGAAATTATACTGTTTGCCAAAATACATGTAATATGTTTTATCTTTCTTTCATTCCATCTTGTTGTCTAGCCATGTATCCAATCAACCATCTGTCTAAATTAATCTATTCATCTACCTGTTTATCAGATTTGTGTACCAATCTACATGTACCTATTTTTGTGCTAATATCTCATGCGCCGGTGCGAGATATTAGCACGGCAGTCTGTATGCAGTCTATAGACAGCAGTCTATACACGTGCGAGATATTAGCACAATTAAATTTAGCATGCCGCATCGGAACCGCTCAGCGTTGCACTGCCTTGTACTACGTTCATCTACAGCGCACATTCTGTGCCGATCTCACCATCTTTATAATGCTAATTGCACAGCGAAAGCTACAAGTGAACAAATAATATTTTTACTTCATTGCCATGAAGTATTAAAAAATATAGTTTGTATGTCAGTGAATTTCAAGAGATAAAAACTTCATGATGAAGTTTTGCAACATGTACTGTTGCATAAATATACACATCGCTCGTGCTATGCACTTGCTATGATGCTGCGCAGAGTATACATGTACATGTAAGTGTCGCAGAGAATTTCAGACGTGTGTGGCTGTATCTTCGGGCCGGGCGGTGGATACAGCCACACGCGCGTGGCCATATGGTAGAGACACATGTGTGTGGCTGTATACACTGCCTGTACAAAATATGACATTGAACATCAAGCCACACAGAGGAAGCCATCTCAGTGGGCAAGATTCATCCATTTCCACGTGTGTGGCTGTATACACTGCCTTTTGTAAAACATCAAGCCCGTGACCGTGTGGCTACTTGCATGACTTGCGCCTATGTTCTTCATTTTCTTCTTCTTGAAGTTCTCCTTCTTTTCCTCCAACTCCACCTCCTCCTTCATGAAATTTCTTCTTCTTCCTCTTGAATCTTACTCAGAATTTTGATGTGACTGAACTTGAAGTTGAGCTTGATTGCTGAAGCCAAAGTTAAAATTATAATTTTTTTTTTTTTTTAGTAGACTAATAACAGACCCTAAGTTAGATCTAAATAAAGAAATGAACAATTATAAAAGAGGTAGATCTAGACCCACTCACATATATGCGAGGTTATCTACAATAACCTCACATACATGTACATGTATGTACCTTCATACTGCCATGAACTGCCTCTCATAGCAAGTGTGTGATATTTTGCAAATACTTGTGCTGGAAAGAAGCAAGATTGCTGGCCAAAAACAGCCTGAAAATTTCACTTAATCAAGATGATAAAGATCCTGATGAAGAATCTGGCATGAAATTAGATATTCTATCATCATAAAATGTAGAAAAGGTATTTCTCAAAATTTTGCTGATTATATTGGTGTTTTTACCTCAGGCTCTTGTTCTGGATAGGGTCACTCACACCACGTACATGTAATTGGTCATATTGACCATTACGCGGGACAAATGCAAAAATACTAGACATTTTCTAGCGCATGTACTTAAGGTATGGGGGGAAAAGTAAGATAAATATTTAAAATACTTCCTTTCAAATTTAGCACTTTAAAATCTCACTCCTACCTTAAATTGCCGTTAAGAAGAACTTCTGATATTTCCAGCAAAATCCAAAGTCAAAATCATGTCCAAAACCTAAGAAATCCCTGCCAATTTTTTTCGCGATCGCATGTTGTTTTCATGGCGCCGATGCTTTAGACTAAACTCGGCCAATAAAATTTTGTCCACAAAGAAACTCTGTATCGCGCGAGCAAATCGATCTCTGCGATCGCGCACACGGAAAATCGGGACTTTTACGTGTGCGCGATAGGGACCAAATTTATAACGACCAAATTTCTTTTGGGGGGAGGGGGGGGGGGGGGGGGAGATGTCAGCGCTCGATCAGGAAACGTACACAATGACTTGCGATACCCCGTTTCGCCAGAAGTGACAGTAAATCTCTGAATCTATGAATGGGGAATCTGGACATCGCTGAAGCAGCACTAGTGTCCAGAGCTGGTCTAGGTTAACGTGCAGTTTGCAATTCTACTTCATCTTAAAATCTTTTTCTAGTTGATTTTTAAAAGCCAACAATGTATTCAAATTTTTAGTTTCAGGGGACAAATAGTTCCAATCTTTCATCGTATTGGGAAGAAAGCTATTAAGGTATGCTTTCGTACGACATTGAAGGAGGGTATAGCGATCAGGGTCTCCCCTCAGAGGTCGAGATGCATGTTTCACATATGATGGAATGTTGACAGCATATGTGAATTACGTAAATTTTACACATACGTAAATTACAAATTTCATTTTTGGAATTATCTTTTCCAACATCGGTGAGTTGAATTTATTGTATTTTATGGATATGTTGGCGTGGGTTTTTGTAAATTAAATGCCAATTTTGAGTGAATGTTGGTGACCTTTGTGCAGTGGTGTTTTGAAAGTGTTGAGGTGTATGACTGCCTAGAACGAAGTATAGTAAAGTCGCTATGAGTGGGGTCACTCCACTCATAGTACTCATAGACCCTTGCCTATGTGGGACTGTGTCCAACATTCACTGTTGCAGCAGTCAAAACAGACAACAAATTGCTCTAAGCAAGCTTTAATTTTCTTAAATTTGCTAGATTACCTGATTCATGGACTCTTCAACTCTTACTGTGCCACAAATTAGGGGATTCGGAATTGAAAGTGAAATTTTAAATAATTATTTTCCTCTCCTGTATGAATGATCTAGCCTGGAAAAAGGCCTGCTGATACACACAAAAGCTATTGAAGCCTATTCACCCATAAAAGCTAGTCGGGAGTACAAGGTGACTTCAGAGGGGTCGGGCTAACTCGGCACTAGGGCGAACTCGGCACTGCGCGGTGACTATGTTTCAAGAGTTGAAGTCGACGCTACACACCGTACCCTTTTTTAGCCTTAAATTTCATGTTTTGCATAATTTTACTTCTTGAAATTGTCAACATTACTTCTTTGCTAATCATTTTACACACTGATATCAAATAATTTGAATTTAAGTGTTTTGAAATGTCCTCTACCGTAATTAAATGCGAAATTCAACTCAAGTGTTTGCGATCACTTTAACTCTCTGGGCGCACTCCGCGGCGATTTTCCGCCAAGGCCGAGTTCGCCCTAGTGCCGAGTTAGCCCGCATCCACTTCAGATAAGCTTGTACATGTATGTGGGGTCACTCACACTTATGGCTTATGCATAGTTATCGTAGCCGACCGACCCTGTCAAACATGTCAAAATAATAGTCTAAACTCTAAATATGAACGAGAGACAGAATTTTGGGTCTAGGTCAAGATCTGAAGAAATGTACACATGTACATAAAAACAATGATATTCTTACACCTACATTTCAATAATTTGTTCATTTCATCCTTGACATGAATTCAATTCATGTTCCCATTCGTATATAGACCTACTAGTACACACATGAATATTGGTATATGGGACTGTTATGTAAAAACTTCAAAATTCGTGACCAGAAAATCGCAACAAAAATAAAATCAAGCAATAAATTAAGACCAAAATTATTGGCTATGACGTAACAAGATAATAAAATAATCACTTACTTTGATTTAGGCATCTCAGAAGTATATATATGGCCGCTTTAAATTACATATCAGAAATTTTGAATATCTCGAAGATTTCCCTCCATCAGCTTTTGATACGGTATCTTGAAACGACAAAATATTAATGATATTATACGCACTGGGCAGGTCTGAGTGAGCAGCAACGTTACCAGAGTTGGCAGAATTCTGCTTTCTGGCAGAATTTTGACCGCTTTAGCATCTAGCATTATGCTAGGCATAATTTGACAAAATTTAGCAGAATTTTAGCATAATTCTGGTGTTTCTTTTTCTTTACTTGTGAGAGTATTTTAGAGTAAAAAGTCCCCCCAAAAATGCTGATAACCTTTTTTTTTTTTTTTTTTTGCTTCTTAGAGAATTTTTGAGTAAAAAGTCCCTTTTTTTTTGCTTGTCAGAGAATTTTTGAGTACAATTTTGATCAATTTTGATTCAGCAGTAAAATATTTGATTTACACAATGTAGCAGAATTTTCGCTGCTCGCTAGCAGAATAGTTTTTTTTTCGCTGGCCACACTGGTGAGCAGTCGCCTATTGAAAGAAATACAACCTTGATACAATATCATTGTGGATAAGTAAATTCAAGAAAGACTCGAAGGATGAGATGTTTATCCCTTTAGACAGACATGACAACAAAATCATTTTCAAAACTCAGGAAGCAGGAACAGACGGACCTAAATAAATATGGTCTTGGGGCCACGTGCGACAATCCAAACGGACAGTTTGGTTAGTTGATAATGGGATTCCCTTCCCCATGCCAATGTTCCTGAAAAATATGTCGGGCAACAAACACTAAACTTCTTTCTCATCATAAGTTCACTCACTGATGACAATTGGTATGTAGCTTACGAAATCATAATCAGTATTGATACATGTAACATTTTCCGACATGACATTTAGTTGTTGGCTTTTTGTTTCTATGTCAGTCTTCATTTTAGGTACGCCTTTCTGTTACAGAAATATTAATATTTCTCCCATTCTTCTCTCCTTCCCTCCATCCTTCACCTCGCTAGTCATAAGGACCGCTATTCATAAGGACCACTTATTCATAAGAACCACTATCCATAATGCGTGACTAAATGAATAGCGGTTTTGTATGAATAGTGGTCCTTCTACATAGCGAGCAAACCATAGACAAATTGCCTCACTATTCATAAGGACCTTCATTCATAAGGACCACTTTTCATAACTATTCATAAGGACTGCTATTCCTGACGCATGTTAAATGAATAGCGGTTTTCTATGAATAGCAGTCCTTATGAATAGCGAGCGGACCCGCTCCTTATTATGATGGACAAAGCAATGTCAACATTACAAACACAGTACATGTAGTACATTAAGTAAAACATAAATACAATGAAAACAGAGATTCATTTTTCCAGTTCGCATTTTTAATTCTCATTCTTAGTTAATATACACGATTCATACCTCCTTGAGAAATTGAAAATATATTCATTTCCACTGGAATAAACAATAACATTACATCATTATAACTAACAACAAACTGAACAAAGTCTATTATAACCACGACTGAAAATCAGAGTTCTATTCTATTTCCAGTCACATAATTTATTTACTGTCAGATGCCATCTCTTCATTCATGACAACTGCAATTATAGTCCAATGACACCCCAATAATTGTGAGAGAGAACCCTTACCTTGCACCAATAAGGCATGCTTGGCAGCAGGACAATGCCTGGTTTTCTTGAAAAAAAGACAGTAACTTTGCAGACACACAATGGTCAACATCTCTTAAAAAATCAAATTCTTAACTGATACTTCTTGGGGTCATACATACACAGTAAATTCAATAATTACACATGGGGTGATTTTTAAGTTCGGTGTTGAAAGCTGGTGTTGGTGTTGGGGCAAAACTAGCACCGGCCACAACACCCAACCTGAAATGAAGCTGGTGCTGGGATTGACTTCACTAGGTGTTGAGCTATCAATAATGTGATTGGTATTATTTTTATAAACCCAAATTCGGTGTTGGGGCTAGAATCAGCAGCCCAATGCATGCTCTCAACACCAACACCAACACCGAACTTGAAATCATCCATGTACTTATGATTAGTTTTTCAATGAATTCCTATCATTACACCTTGCACCAAAGGTTTCTGGTGAAAACTACAAGCACATTTTAAAAACATGACAAAAATCAGTTTTAATACATTAATGACATAAAAGCATAATGCCTTACAGGCATAGAGTTTGAACAAATACGATCATTTTTCACGAACATTGCAAAATATTGTGCTCATGGAGTTTTGTGCAATGGTAAAAATATTCATGGCAATTAGCTGATCAAAACAAGTGATCACTATACACATATCCTCCCTCGCTACAATACATCAACAATGAGGTACATTTTCTCATCAAAGAGATTGTCACCTATATGAACAACATAATAAACTAAAAGGCTCCCTTCTGAATAGCATCACGTATAGAGCCTAATATACAAAGGAGACATAGAAAAGGGGCAATTAGCAAAAAGAAAAAGCAAAAATATAAGCATACATTATCATTATGCATCTTCTAGAATATGGAAAATATAGATCAATGAACATTACATTTTGGAAACAGCTAGAATAATTTGAACATCCCCTTGGGTTGTTAAAATGGCATGTGAAACAAGTATGAAATTCAGAACGAAGTATGACAAACAGAAAAATAAACTCTTCAGAGACTGCTACCTGTAAGAAATAACTCAAACTTTTGACTGTTCTTATTGACTGTTTTCATCCATTTAGTCTCATAATCAAACAGCTTTCTTCATAATCACTGCAAAAACAGTGATATATTACAAAGACAGAAAATTACAAATATTTCTGTGCGTACGATATAGAATAAGTTGATTCAATATCAAGGGGAGTTATGCGTAACTACCATTTTCCAGAGTGTGGCCTTATATTTCCCCTATTTCTCCTTACCTTGGTACTCTAGAAAGAATACTACATGTATTCATAACATTATTTTACAAATACATACATAGGGAACTATCAGAGTGCCATATTAATTATTTGTCACTAAATGAGTGCAATTCATCAGTTTTGGGTGACATACATAAAAATAAGACAAATGTCTTAAGGCTACTAAATGTTGTCAAAATGTCCTTTCTTCCAAAGTGGAATCGCCCTCTAAAGCAACAATTCACACTGACACTTGATATGGTTTTTTCCAAATATATGTATCAATTCAGGTTACAATGGAAACAAGTTAATATCATGATAATTGATATTTCACATTATGGACTATAGAATAAATATGATTTCTGTTCACTGTGCCTGATCAAATATAGGTGCAAGAATACAAAGCAATACTCAAAACATTACAAATATGACCCTGATCATTGTATCTCCTAGTAGTAGCTTTCTGCCAAAACCTCTCAAGATTTAGAAATCGTAATTTATCACTATGAGCTTTCATACATGATGTTCCATATTCTTCATCACCAGGACCCTGTTTCATAAAACTTGTTATCAATAACAAGTTGCCATAACTGTTATAAGCTATTGAAATCCTTGAATCTGATTGGCTGAGAGCAAAAATATCATAGAAATGTGGCAGTTGTTACTGATAACAAGCTTTATGATAGGGCCAAGGCCTTTCAAATTCAGATTTTCAAAGAAATATCACCTACATGGCTGAATATGTTTCAATCTATAAGATGTAGATTCACTTTTACATGTGTATCTCAGTCAGCACCTGACAATGAACTTTTTTGATTTTGATTTTTTCCTCAAAATATTGAAGAGACAAGTACATTTTAATTCTTCTGTTCACTATACTCTACAGCTACATGTATGACAAATGAAGTAAATAAAGTCTGATCAAACACTGATAATGGTACACTTATATCCAGAATAATTTGGGTCAACATTCTATCAAGGGTATATTCAACCCTGAAGGAATCATTGTTGGGAGTAAGCTTTAGATTTTTTCTTTTTAAAGTATAGCATTATCATTTGGAGTCTAATCAAAATCGATGTTTCCAGTGTTGAAATATCCAGTCATAATGAAACAGGAGAATCAAAAGTCCTTATGAATACACAATAGAAATATGAAATATAAAGAATATGTGTATTTTGATGTTTTTATTATGTTTGTAATGACATGAATAATAAAGTTCAATGTGTCAAAGCATTTGAGATTACAGAGGGTGAATTTACACAATATGATAGTTCCTACATGAAAAACAAAATCCTGAACACTGGAAGTAAGTGTTCATCTCCACTGCCTAGCTACATGTACATCAATATGACAGAAGAAAAATAATATCAATCTGTTTCTTTCTCAAATCAAGTACACAATCCTGTAGACTACCTCTCTACAAACCTTTTGGATAAGGCATAAAACTCTCCCGTACCACAGACTGGATTCCATTATTACATGCAGCGTAAAAAAATAACATTGCATTTTACCTCACACCCATGCAGTTGAACACATCAGCCAAGTACATGATCTGTATTGCCTTTGTTGTAAGAAATACATACACCATTGAAATCTTATGTACACAGTCTATGAAGGTCATGTTCACATCGGCATTTATGCATGTTTTGCAAACATTACAGTTATTTACTTCTGGTTATTGGAAACAAGAATAGACATAATGTGCATAATTATACACCACTCATTATTCAGTATGGGTTAAAAATGTTAAGAGGTTACTTATATTGATAAAAATTGACTAGCTCCATACTGTACAGTTGTCCAAGTTTGCATGAAATGAGAACAAATACATGAAGTAGAAAATAAAAGAACAGAAAAACCCTCAGTGCAGGTATTATTCAATCTTAGAGTACCTCTCTAGATATCACTCATATTCAACAGGACTGAAAGGTCTTTCGAGCCCTTGAGGTTTCCACATAGCTCTCTACATAAAGAATGTCAGTACTTGTACCTGTACACATCATGTATCCAGGGCATGCTCATTCAAACAAAACTGTTATTTCAATAAACAAGTCAAAGCTACAATTTGCCGTGAATGCAACAATGTCTGTTCCACAGCCGATAAAATACTGGAGTTCCATCCACAAATAGTTTGGTTTGGTTGTACAAGAAACCTCCATATACACGTACTTGTGATAGTCATCATATCCATGCATGTGTCCTTTACAGACTTGATTTTTTTTTTTGTACAGGTACTGGACTTCTATGAGAAAGTGTGAGAGATAGTTGGCTTTCTAGACAGGTGGCCAACATGGGGACAGTGGGTGGTTCCAACGTATTGCCTTTGGCTAGAACATGCCTGCCGACGGAGCTACGTTGAGGGCGTCACTCGCAGACAGACAGACGGGAACCGGGGAGAAGGGAAGAGACATAGCGAGGTGGGGCAGGGCGGGGGGCGGAGAGTACTTTACACCAGAGGGCCCAGCCTCAGCTCTCTTCTAAAAATGTGATTTCTGGATTGTAGTCATCCTGTGAATAACAAAAGCACATGTCAAATCATGATTTATTGAGGGAAAATTTAGATAAACTTAAAAATGTGTGACAACAAATGAGTCAAAATGTTACATTTCAGCAATACAACTGAAGAATTTTAATTCATATCAGAGATCCCAGTGATTTTACGTGGGCAGCCCACAAGTCTTCAAGCACAAATTCTACAAAGGTAGTGTTGCGAAATAATGTGGCAATAAAAAATGTTGCATTTTAACAAAAAAACCTCATCTGGCCAATCAATAATTCCTTACCAATCTATGACTTTCTAACCAAATTAATCAAGCACTGGATATCCTAATTTGGACTCTGGGGCATGCCTGCCTTGGCTATAGAGTCCTGGATAAGGGAGAGATGGATGCCTTTTGGCGGGATGCATTCCTTAGTTAAAAAAGCTGTAGTTCTATGCATTACTGCATTTTGTAAAGCTACCTTACAGCCAATAAAATGCCTGCAAATATAAATAACCACAGAGCCTGAAATAAAGCAACTGCCTGAAAACTGGCATTCATCTACAAAAGAACAGGCATAAAAGGGAAAATTTTCTTTTTGAACAACTCCTCACATTTGATGCCATGTACAGATGGTGTTCCCACACACTTCCTAGACTCTCTGGATTCTGGAGATATTGGTCTTCTTTCAATTCATAGATTTCGTATGCACATTTCATCTGAAGAATAAATAGAGAGAAAAAACATGAGAAATATAAAAATTCAAACTTGGCAAAGATAAATGTGCTTTGTGCATTAAATGAGCTTTGAAAATGCATTAAAAATTTTACCAGTGATCTTGACTCAGATTAAAGAAAAAGACTGCAAATTTAATGAAAAGTTTAAACTATAAAAACCTGGAGAGTGGTATAAAACCTGGACTGGAGATGCGAAGGTCACGAGTTCGAAACCTGGCAAGGCACTAGTGTCCTTTAGCAAGACGTTAATTTACATTTGCCACTCTCCACCCAGGTGTTGAATGGGTACCGGTAGGAAGAAATTCCTTGAATTCTGTGAGCAATGAAATAATGTACCCTAGCTAGAGCTGGGATAATATTGAAGCGCCTTGAGCACCTTGCGTGATGAATACGAAAACTATAAAAAATCTGATATCATATTCATTATTATTATTATTATAATTATTATTGAGGTAGCTGTAGTAAGAGCGAGAATCAATAAACAATCTCGTAAACATCATGTTGTACTTTACCTGTTTTGCACACTTCTTAGGAGGCATACTCCCCACATTGGTGGCTAGTCCCGGGCATAGAACACTAGATATAGGCAAGAGACCGGTCTTACTTGAATTCGCATTGTGCTTTTGTACTGTGAGGGAGACACAAATAATAATGTTAAGAATTTCAGGGGATGAAAACTTGTGCCATGAGATAAACTTGTACAACTAGAGTAAATCAAAATCAGCAGACAGCATTTCCACAAAAACCAAATAGTAGCTTCTTTACAATTCTATGTAATTAAGATACTTAGTTTGGCTGATTTCTAACATCTGTTACAGTGGAAGTTCAAAAATTCACAGCATAAAAATGTGCACTACACAAACAACTTTCTCAGGTTTTACATACAAAACGTTGACAACTACCAGAAATCTCTCCATAACGTGGCTCTCCTAAATACATACACATTAAAATTGTAGGATCATATATAAAGAAACCATTGAATAAATCTCGGATCACATATGAACACTTCCTGACATCTTTGTGAAACCAAGTACAGACCTGCTAATCTGAGAGCCCGAAATACTATGTACCGGTATGTGTTCATTCTGTTCATATTTTTTTAGGACACTGTCTCTCAGGGCATATATGAAGCTTATGTTTATGAAAATGATTCAACATTTATACAATGACCGCATAAAAACCTGCTAACATGACTGCCCTTACCACGAAGTACATGTTCACTCTGCCAATTTTTTTTAAGGACATTGTCTTTCAGGGCATATATGAAGCTCTTATAGCTTGTATATGAACACAACTTAAAACAAGAAACTTTTGCAACATGAAACCTTTGCGAATTGTTATTGTAAGCCATTTTCGTTATTTCAGTTGTGATTCAATTATCTATCAAGTACGAAACTGTCAGGAATCTTGACCACTCACAAAATTTTGTCACAGAAGTTTCATGCACGCTAAAATTTCTGGTTTGACCTTATACAATAACCGAGTACTAACCTGCTAATATGACTGCCCTAAATGCTAAGTATGCGTTTATACTGTCAGATACATCCATAGGAACCCTCATGGTAGGAGCTGATATAAGGTATTTGATGGGAGTGCCTTGGTTGAAACCTTCCCATGATGTCTTCTCTGTGTTCCCCCAGAACTGTTGACATGTCTGTATTATGATTGCATCGCCCTGAACATTCAGAAGGGATAGCAGGGTTAGTCACATAAAGTCACATAGCAGTGGGTTCTAATAAGGAATTTGACACCATTTGGTTGTTTACCATATAACAGGTGCTGCCAGTCACCGAGAGTGGACTTCACTTTTAATAACAGGCAGTTCTTACGTAATGCATTGTGCCTTCCTCCTACTGCAGTGTAAGGAAATTTCATCATCATAAATCTCCCCAGCTTGACTAATTTTGTGGTGGGACAGACTCATGGTCAGACCCATCTTCCGGGTTTCGCTGCCTGCCTGGGAGACCTCACACATATTAATTGGTAATTCAACCAAAATCTGGTGTCAGCGAATTATGATGCAATGCACATGGACACTGGCGACTCAATGGCTTTAAGAACAACATATAAATTTACAGCTACTCTTCTAAAACTGTAGGTTTTTGTTTGACAAATTAAATGAAAACCTATTGGCTTACAGTCTCCACATAAAATATATGAGAGGACTGCATATGTAAGCAGGACAAAATTATTCTTTGATCACTCTTGTCAGGAGGAAATTACGCTCACAAAGTGTGTTACATACTGGCGAGAAGACTGGTTTAATCATTTCATATCTCAACCCATCACAATAGAACAAATTCACTTTAAACACCTGCACAAGTATCACAAAATGAAGGCCTGTTACTTGAAATGTGTATCAATTTGACTGATAATTTCAAATTCTCCATTCCTTAATAAATCTCGACTCGTATAAAAGAAAAAGTATATTTGAATAATAGAAAATACAAATGATTACGCCAGTTCAAAATACACATTTGGAGTAAATGTTGACATGATCTAGCAGAGTATTAAAAGGAATGGAAACAAAATGTTTTTAACTTTAATATTTAAAACTTACCACTAAAAGTTCACCATCCTTCTCTGTCATAATCATTTCTTGTAACCTATTCATGCTGCAATAGGTTGAAAGAAAAAAAAAAACAAAAAACAACCGTGAAAAATAATGGAAAAATGTACACCAATGCAAAATTTGATATACACAAGGGACTACATGTATCATGTAGTCCCTTGTGACTTCATGTTCAGTACTTCCTTAATCACTATGAGGTAAAATCCAGAGTACTGAATAAATCTACAATGATTTAGAAGGAAGAAGAATTAATTGTAAAAAGAATATTCATTCTGAGCTGTAACAGCAATGTTTTATACAGGAATCATAATTTCAAGTGATTTGGAAACTTTGTAGAGGCTTGATAAAATCTCAGCTGCCTGGCCTTACATGCTATCAGTGTATGTAATATGGTGTAAAACTGAAGCCCAGCAAAAAAAAAAAGCACTTCAAAATCATCATGTGCTTCACAAAAGTAAACATATGCAAGTAACCGGAAATGCCAGACTCATTTTCCCCCCATAGACTCAGTGTTAGACTAAAGCCATACACTTTCGTAAATGGGAGTATTCAGTCACAGATATCTTAATAATAGCATTATATATTTGAAAACCTTTCTATGCCTGGCTATTTATTTATCCTTCTGAACATCATTATACAAGACGGATATCAAAATTTAACTATTTATTAAATCAAGCCTCCACAAAGTTACCGAATCCCTTTAAGAAATATTGTGTACTCAAATCTACAGACAAAGGTGAACTTTACAAACATTGTACATACAAGTAAAAAGATCCTAGAATCTGACATACAAGTGAGATACTCTCTCATATTTATGAAAATAGGTAGGTACAATTTACAGTTCTCTGATACTTTTAATGCATTAAATATCAACATGAATTTGTTTCCGACTTTGATGTGATTTGATTTTTATCACTAATAAAAACACTTACAGTTGCCAACCAAAGTGTCTAGAATATGCAAGATCAATGCCTCCATCCATGTACCCAAAGCTATTTGCTGGAGAAACCTGTGTAAACAAAGGAAAAGAAAGATGATTCATGTGAGTTAAGGCCACCGCACATCTTACGATCGGTCTGTGATCCGATTTCAGAAGAAAATGTAATATCATTTGACAAATCATTTAAAAATGAAGAATATTTTTGATTGAGGGTCCGAATAGTCATACAGATGGTAAAATCGATAATACGGCCTTTGCCGAGTTTTCTAGTCGGTGGAATGGCCAAATCGGCTCCGAGTCATAGTGACGTCACAAAAATCGTACGACTGCCTACGATTTGAAACTAATTTTACCCTTATTCCCTGTAGAAAGCTGACAGCTCACCAAAATCCGATGTTTAGTATTCATATTAATTTTCAGAACTTGAATAGGGTAGATTTCATTTGTTAAAATGCCAATATTTAATGCCATAGTGATTTATTTCACAAATCAGATCGCAGACCAATCGTAAGGTGTGCGGTGGCCTTTATAGAAGAGGCAGGCAATATTTGGAGAGAGAGAGAGAGAGGGGGGGGGGGGGGGGGGGGAGAGGAGATTGAGAAAGTGACATAGAACACAAATAAGAGTGAAAGCAAGAGAAAGGAAGAGAATGAGAGAGAGAGGAGGAGGGTGGGACAGCTGAAAACAGTTGAGTTATGATTTGTAAATCATTCACAAAGAACAAATATAAATAGGTTACAAGTGCTTTCTGCACAATAGTTTTGTGCATTCATTAGAACTCCTTTATTGTGCTCGTACAAAATATTGTAATAGTAACAATTTTTTAAATTGTGTGAATCAATGTATCATACCTAATTTAAAATTTACATGTAATCAATCAAAATTTGCTTTATTCAAAATGAAAATTAATTGTGTTTCAAACTGAAGTAAATTTTAAGGGAAAATGGTTTCTAACTTACTATTGCATCGGCTGCTGGAGCATTCTTGAAAATGTCACCCTCTGAAACCTGAGAAGAAAAAAAGTTTGAAAAATATCAGATTAGAGTAAGGCTTTACAGTGTTGCTTCCATTTCACTGGGTCCAGTTAAATCCAAACAAAGAGCACAGGGGGGAGATGAAATGGTAGCAGTTACTTTTTTTTTTTTCCAATGACAACACATTCAAACAAAGAATATTGTGGTCAATGTGGTCTATCAAAGATAAAGTTCAGTTCTGGTCATGAGATTGAATTGTGAAAGAAACTGTCTCAAAGCAATTAGGAAAGACTTATCATACAGCACATAAGAATTGATGTATGCTGTAAGGCCTTGGAATCACCCAAATGATAAGAAATTGACTCAATCTTGCTGAGAGTCACATGCACTTCACACAGAAAGGTGTGTATGGGACTACACACAAATATTCGGCCCTAATATTTCAGTGGCTTCTTGTCCTATTTTGAATGTGATAGCATTTGAAGAGCAATCCTTTTCAGGGGACATATCCACTATGATAATCTTCCAAACTTACATAATAAGAATAAGCAAGCTCATAATTATTCTTTACCTTTCCCAGAACTCAACCTCCCTTTAAGAGGAACATAATTGTATGTACATGTACTAGCAGAATTAAAGTGTACCAATCACCTGAAAAAATAATTTGTGTAGAGCTAGAAAGTATTAAATCAACCTCAAAGAACTTTGTCTGGTATTCTATAGGTCAACAGTTAATGAGTATGAAGGATATAAAGGATAACATGAAAATGCTCGCGCGGAACCGAACTCAGAGTTTGGTTCCGCGCGAGCCTTTACCTTGGCGAGCGTGTACGGATGCGTCGAGTAGTCTACTCACGAGTCGCTTTTACGCTTATACAGAGTGTAATTAAAATTCCAATATCTCTTTAATAGAATTAATATTTGAAGCCCATATTTTGAATATAGTATAACGACATGCAACCTCTAACATACATGTACAGAGCAACATTATTTTTGGTGATTGGTACCCTTTAAAGGTTGGATTTGATGTCATACATTGTATGCAAACAGGTACCTCATGTAGATGTATCAGGATATCTAATCTATTACAATAACAGAGCAGTTGTGTGATTGATCTACATGTAGAATGTAAAATGACAGGTGTGTACTTAACGATAAAGACACTGATTTGAAATTTATGATACACCTCATTTTGAGATGAGCAAAGTTACAATCAAAATTAAAATCGCATTTTTTTATATATTAGTTTCCCCAAAGATGTGTTATTTGTACCTATATTTTGACAATTAGAATGCTGTTTTGCCCTTAAAGTGATTGATTAACTTTGTGAAAAATTGTAAAATCAGCTCAAATGCCAGTGAATTGTGTGCAGTCCTCTAACTACATATATAATTAAGGATATGTGAAGTATGAGAGAAAATGGAACCCGTTTACTATCCTAAAAAAGAGAAAATCGCGATCAATCGCTAGCGCAAGTCGCTCGGCTTCTTCGCTGCGCTGCAGTCACAAAAACCAAGCACCAGCGCTTGGCAATTTCAGCCCGTACGGTATTCTGTGATAGAGCGAGGTATGCCAACCGACCGTAAGAGTTCTTTAGGGTTCGGTGGTACTCTATCCCAACATCAATGTTCAATCGTAAATATCTTGATATATAAACGACCGATCAGCTTATAAAACTCAGGCGATTCCTGTCTGAGCTAAAGGTTTGCAATTATGATTACAGCATTAGCTGGAACAGTGATTTTTTTTTCAATCCTTGGCAAAGTTAATCAATGCCTTTAAATCAGTTTCAATTTTTTGTGACCTGTAGTCAAAATCAGATGTTCAAAGTATTAAGGTATGTACTACATCTGAAATGTACACATATACATTAGCATTACTTGGGCAATAATTAGAGCAGATAATAGTAATCATAATTCCTTTAAACATTAAATGAAAGAATTTCCTGGTATACATGTTGTAATGTTAAATTTGATCATGCATACATGTAAGTACTTCATATTTAGACATTCTAATCACAAATGATAAGACCACACCATGATCAAAATCATGATACACTGATTACAATGTGCACGGGTTTTAAAGTATATTAATGAAAATCCACACTCCCGAGAACATGAACATTTTATAACTGAAAGGTTTCAAAAGTACATGTGGTATTCAACATTTTCAAGTGAAAATCAAAGTCTTTAAACTGTCTATGTAACAGTTATACATATGTATTCCAAGCACTTCTTAACAAAATTTGCAAGTTTCAGGGAATTAATTTCAAGCAAAAGATTGTTGAAATGCACTTCTTTTCTTCCTTTTTTTTCAAGAGCATTTACAATTTTACAAGAAGCACAAAGAATAAAAAAGCTGTAGTTATTGAGAAAAAAGGGAGAAATTTCTATTGCCATGTTAAAAAAGAAAGAAGTACTGCAATCAGGTGTTTGCATTTCTTCCAAACGTGTATCTTGATATGCATCAACCTATCGTCGAATCACAACCCCTAATATCAATCAGTTCAGAGTGCCTTTACGAGAAGTGAATCAATGTACAAGTACACAACTCCTTTATGTTTACCTAGCTCTACAGGTATTTGCATGAGCAGCATTGAACACTTGACCCTGTAATAATTCCAGGTGCACTTAATGATATGTATTCATTACACCTTGAGACCTACTTGTACATTGCACATTAACACATTAACTCAGCACTAAAGCAATTACATGTACCGGGTGCATGGCAAGACGATAATAATCATTTGCTTTTTTCCAATTTGAACTGTATTGTGTGACAGAGTACCTATTTGGATGCTACAGCACACTTTCCTCTTTTTTTAACATACATTTCTGGGACTCAAGGGGGTCATTTTATGGACTCTGTACATACAAAAATAAGTGGATCGTCCATTGCTGATTATGCTGAATGTATTCATTGGAAACAAATTGGACTATTGTGATATTTAAAGGGCTATCTGCCCTTACAGGCTTACAAGTTTGTTGTGTCCAGCCCAGCATCACACTGTAAGGTGAAAGGGAACTGTACAGAAATTTCAAATTTCTCACCATTTTTTTTTCTTTTCAGGAAAAGAGATTTTTCAGCATGAAAAGATAATAATTGGAATAAGTATATAAAGAAGAAATAGAGAATCTATCATAACTGGCCTGAAATGTATGGGGAAAAAATTGACTGTTACCACAAAAATTTCATAGCACATACTGTATTCAGAACAATTATATTCATGAATTTTCTCAAACAATTGTACATGTAACTTTTTAAACATGTTCTCCCATCTCCACATCACTTTCCACTCCCAAGTATAGGGCCCTGCTGTGTATTCATTTCATCTAAAATTCTATAGCTACACATTTACTGGCAAAACTCAGCACAACTTAACCTTTTCATGACAGGAATTATTTAAACGCTAAATTGATCACATTTCGTTCTTCAAATTGGCAACAATAATATTTTTCTTTTAGTGCTACATGGTTCTAATAAGGTGTGATGTTTTTTTAAAACAATATTCATGGTTTAAAATTTTGTTGAAAAGTTGAAAAATTGCCAATTTTGATGAAAAACAATGATTTTGAACCTCTCAATGTGTTGCCAATTTAAGGATTTTAAAGCTTATTCTTGTTTTAAAAATTCCTGGCATCAAACGCAAATATGGTCATGCAACAAAAATGGACACAATGTGTGTAGAAATTTTTGCTTTTTCTACTCCTGCATCTGATATATTTTTTAGAGCTCTGAATCAAAAGTTATTGAGCCAAACAACAAAATGTGGTCAATTGTCTTGAAAGGGTTAAACAATTTAGTGATTAAGAAACTTCAACTGAGGGTATTCCCTGCCCCTCCAGCTCTCCGTTTGTGCGTCTTACCTCAACTTGATCACAGCCTTTGAAGACCTCTTTCCATGCTTGAACCAACTCTTTGTTGATATCCCTCAACTTGAACATGACACCTGCAGGGGGAGCTGTAAAAGAGTTTAAAAACATCAGTGGTTAAATGGTGGGATGACATGACCTGTACCTACATGTACCACATTAGAGAAAGTCCAAGGAAATATATATATATATGTATCCTACACATACCGAGTGCAACAAAGATTTTGGTATATCGGACGATTGTGTCAAGTTGAAAGCCTTACCATGGCTTGGATCAAATGAAATATTGATAATACCAACACTTTTGATGTTCAATATTCCAGTATACTAGTAACATGGGACACCAAATGTACCAATTACCTTTGACTTGACCATTTCATGTACCAAATGATACTGTCTGACGTTTGGTCTGTTTACATCTTTAAAATGATTTAGGAATGTGTAAAATAAGTACATATGAAGATGGATATTGTAAATGCAACTACTAAGATATTCTTTCCCTAATATTTCTAGCCATTTGGATGAATTTTAGTCTGTTTCTAATTGTTTGTTGTTTTTTTTCTGTTATGCTATGTTTTTTGCTTTTGTTTGTCATGAATCTAGGCAGCCGACACATTTTAAATGCTTTGTTCAATATTGTTAGTACAAGGTTCCACTATGAAAGGCCCATAGCTTATGGTTCCTGACATTGCTACTTCTATTTCTCAGTGGCTTGACTTGTATATATGTACTTGTTGTCTTCATCTGCATTCCAGAAAAGTGCAAGTCCCAGGTATGTCCCATGTTACACTATATGTTACCAAGCAACATGGAATTGTATAGAATTCTGAACATACCTTGACATAAACATATTATTTTACTTGATATTTTGTCTAATCCATGCTCTACAAGTAAGAGGGCCAATAATAATAATAATAATAATAATAATAATAATAATAATAAAACCATTCTTGTATAGCGCATATCACATTATGATATAACGTCCCTATGCGCTTCCAAAGGGTTTGGATATTATTACCCTGGCTTTAGCTCCGGTAGTCGTAGTCAGCGCACAGTGCATTTCAAGGATAAATCCTGCCAGGTACCCATTTCACACCTGGGTGGAGAGTGGCAAATGTGAATTAATGTCTTGCCAAAAGACGCTAGTGCCGGGCTGAGATTCGAACCCTCAACCCTTGGATTGAGAGTCAAGTGAATGAACCACTATACCACGACACCTCCACACTATACCACAACACCTCCACACTATACCACGACACCTCCAAGCTAGTATCAGCTTTCAACAGTCATCAAACCTTAGATGCCATTGGTAACATAATTATGGGACAAAATAGCTTGGACTTGCCCAAGAGGAATGTTTAGTTTTGTACTATGTCTTTTCACTGACCTAGGCCATAGTGTCGGACCTACAAAAAAGATGTACATGCAGGTCCAATGCTCAAATGAATGAGGTATAATTCATAAGACAGCTGTCCTCACCTTTGACCTCTATCTTGGGACTACTTGTCTGATCCACCTGTGGCTTGTTGATCAGAATGTCTTTCCTCTTGATACCGGTCTTGATATCAGTGGAGTCTAAAGACAAAATGCCATCCATGATGATGGCTTGCTGGACAGTATTTGAGTCGGTGGTATCTCTTGTGGTGCTTCTCTCTGTTGCAGCAGCTGAAGCAGAAGACTTTCAAGGGGTGTTGGTTTGGGGATTGTTTGAGTAAGAGTTTTGTTTCTTCATCTGCCATGAAAAGAAGCGATTAGATTAAAGTTACAGATATCCTAAAGTCATCTTTGGTAATGGGTCACTGGATCTTAGGAGGGTCACAAGTGTCTTCTCTGGTTCTGTCTGAGGCAAGAATTGAAGCTTTCAAGGATTAGTTGGCCAGGGATTCAGTACCAGCTATTTTCCTGCAAGAGTGATAGGCATCAGATTCAAAATGAAAGTTATATCGTTAACTATATTATTTGAAGGGTGCACTGGGCCCTCTTGCATAAAAAGTTGCGATTAAACGCATCTCTAAAAATTAAACATAACTTGATTTTCAACCAATCAGGATCGTGTATTTTGGATTTGCGTTTAATTTTTTGAGTTGCGTTTAATTGCATCTTTTTATGCAAGAGGGCCCTGGTGCCCTACATCATGTGCCTAAAATTTAGTCCTTTTCTGCTTGCAATACTGAACACCTATCAATGATGATATACACTAACCTTGTACGCCTAAACTGATCCAGTCATGGTGAAAATACATAATTTGCTGTCCTCTACACTCAAATACCACATAAAACACAAGTGAACATAAATCCTGTAGGTTACATCTCTCAGTGCAAGAGGGCAACACATAGATCTTGCCAGCCATCCTTGTCTTAGCAGAAAAAAAATGGTTGAAGGAAAAATTTGATGCTTAAATGCCAGTTTATGTGAATTTACGGAAGAGATGGACAGGAAAAAAAGAGTGGCTTTCCCAAACAATGAGCTGGTAAGAGAGAATCTAATTTTCGTTCTTCAGAGATCTACATGTACATGCTGTTTTATTGCTAAAGGACTGTTTGTAGCATTCATCTTCCCAGCCTTCTGGCTACATATAGCTCTGCTATCTAACAGTCCCAAATGACCTACAAGTTGTAGCCTGATGAAACTGCTCGTTTGTTTGCTCATGCACAACTGCGTGCAGAGTCTATGTGGGGGGGGGGGGGGGGGAGAACACCAATGTGTGTGACACAATTTAGCTCATCTGTGTGGAGTAAATTGTTTAGTTTCCTCAACCACAATAATGCCAACTTTTTCACACAACTCATCAGACTGCAATACTATAGGCAATATGCACTCACATGCCCAACCTGCCCTTTACTACATCATCAATTTGACAAATGTAGTGTCGGCTTTAGACATGTTAGATTCTGATTAAACTGAGAAATAATTTTAATTTACTCATCTTTACTCAAAGTTTTGGAGGAGTCCTCCATTATTCGCTTGTTATTCCTTGACTTGTAATTCCAAATGTACAATATGGTATTTTTTACAGATTTTTTCTTGCTACTTGCGTTTACGATAGCAAGGACTGGTTCTCGCCACCACTGTCTTGGGAATAAAAATGGTGCATGCGCAATGGCCGATTCGACATAGATATCGTGATCAACCAAGATTTTGAATCATAGCCTATCATGAGAGATAGTTGTGACACATACTGTACAAGTGCATGCTCAAAGGCCAATTTATGGAGCTCCGATCTGAATGGTATTTGGGGCTCCATGAATTTGACATGTGAACGACGCGCGTCCGTACGTCACAACTGTTCCTCTCAAGTAGCTATGTCCTGAGTTTGAGTCTTTTATTTCTTTTGATCAGTGGTTTTATCTGAAAGCATTTTTGCAAATTGTCAAATTCTTCCATCTGCTATCATATTTTGATGTAGCTCCACAGAACGTGGATTTTTTAAAACTGTTCTTAAAAATAATGATCACATAAAATAACATTTATTTTTGAATAAAATCTTATTCCTATTTATTTTTGTAAATATCAGTTTCAAATATAAGCAACCGAACATGCAGATTAGTCCCTGATACAGACGATGATGCTGTTCGTCCATGTAATCTCAGTTGGTGAAGTCTACCCCGGAAAACCGGTGGCAGTGAGTATACCTTTTTATAAGTTAAATAGACTATGTTTCTATTCAAAAAATTATGGGAGGAAAACTGGGGATTATTTTGGGAACAGTGAAAAGGTCCCGTCTTCAAGAAGACGGGACCTTTTCAATGATCCCAAAATAATCCTTTAAATGACATGGGGAAGGTTCAAAGATCCTTTTTATAAGTTAAATAGACTATGTTTCTAATAAAAAAATTATGGGAGGAAAACTGGGGATTATTTTGGGAACAGTGAAAGGTCTCGTCTTCAAGAAGATGGGACCTTTTCAATGATCCCAAAATAATCCTTTAAATGACATGGGGAAGGTTCAAAGATGGTAGACATTGAGATCTCATACTACATCCACTCACAGGACCATCACTATATGGGGCTGTGTCAATTTCGGCCTGTCACGACCTCTAAATTGAAGAGCTTAAAACACCAGTATAATTGGCAACATTTTTAGAAAATACTTCCTTCTACATTTTAGAATGATATAATATCTAATTTCATACCAGATCCTTTGATAGGATCTTTATCATCTTGATCAAGTGAAATTTTCAGGCTGTTTTTGGTTGGTGATCTTGCTCCTCTCCTGCACACATATGGGCAAGAAATCACACACTTGCTATGGGAGGCAATTGCTCACGGTATGAAGGTACAGACTGCGAGGTTATTACCAATAACCTCGCATAAGTGTGAGTATATTACATCTATAGACTACAGTAGTATAATTATAGTGTATGGAGTACGAGGTTACCTTAACCCTTCTGTCTCTCGTTCGTTAGCTCTTCACTTAGACTAGAGACAGAAACGGTTGTATCACTCTGCTGTGCAAACCGAATACACAATGACTAATACACACTAATAACAGTTTGAATACGGCTGCAAGATTTTCAAATGGAGAATATCTTGGACCCTGAATTACCTGAAAAAGTAACTTTAAACAAATTATTCAGTCAAATTGCTAAGTTGAACTGATTCCTTAAATAGTAGAGCCTAGGCCTAACCAATTGAATAATAATATGTAGATCTAGATGATGAGGAAAAATCAAATTATTGCGATTTTTCCAAATACACATCGGCGTGTAGCTGTAGTCGGTTTGCACAACAGAGTGATACGATCGTTTCTGTCTCTAGTCTAAGTGAAGAGCTAACGAACGAGAGACAGAATTTTCGGTCTAATTAGAACCATGTAGAACCTAGTAACAAGTTAGAACTAAAAGAAAAATAGGCATTCTCGTGAAATAAGCCACCCCGCATTCACTTTGTACATGCAGTTTATTGCGTGTAAACCTATGAAGGTTCACATCCTCCAGTGACTTTACACGGCAGTGTGTGTGTACGCACTCGATGACCGGTGGCTTATTTCACGAGATGGCCGAAAAATGATATTGTTGCCAATTTGAAGAACAAAATTGATCAATTTAGCTAAGAAATAATTCCTGTCCTGAAAGGGATAACCTCATTATATGTGTGCATTGCCATTGGTATTCATTTTGCACACATTGAAGTTACCACTCCACACTTCTAGCTCAATCTTTCAGCCACTGTCACACTCACAGTCATTTGCTATTGAGGTCGATAATGAGGTTTATTAATGTAATAATAATAATAATTGAGCATAAGACGACACAAAATACAAAATAATGATCTTACAAATGATTGTTTATAATGCAGTCATCTCCATAAGATGAAAAAGTTTTCAGCTTTGCAATAGAAGACGGGTTTTAGTCGAAGAAGACGAGGTTTCTGGCCCCATCGACACAGCTCATATATACACAAAGTACCATAGCATTACGCACCAAAAGTTTGCGCGTTAATATTGTGGACGCGTAATACAATGGTGCGTAAGCGCTGATTTTCTACGTCGTATCTTTTCATGCAGGTACATTTAGGATTTACGAAGCCCCGTTAGGGCCAAATTGACAACGTAAAAAAAAAAAAAAATATTACGTACGTACGTAATAATACTACGTACGTACGTAATATACTACGTACGTACGTAATAATTACTACGTACGTACGTAATAATTACTACGTACGTACGTAATAATACTACGTACGTACGTAGTATTTATTACGTACGTACGTAGTATTTATTACGTACGTACGTAGTATTATTACGTACGTACGTAGTATTGATGACGATCAATATGGCGGCGGCAGAGAGGGACAGACTCGTGCGTTTACATTTTGAAATTGGATTTACTCAGAGGGAAATACTGTATTATTTAATTTCCAAGCATAGAATAGTAATAAGCAACAGAACCCTAAAGTGCGTCTTAAAAAGCCTTGCATTATTTCGAAGAAAACCTTCAAATATCCTTGACGTTGCACTCTACATATTGAACATCCTATCAAATACTGCACGGATATCGTTGGATGCACGCAAAATGTTTGATGTATCTAGAGACAGGGGCGTCGATCCGTTTTTCGGATGGGGGGGGGGCAAGACAGTCTATCGTAACGATGATCATTTCCGCACTCAATTCAATCATCAACAGGGGCGGCGGTGCGTCTTTCAAAGTGGGGGGGGGGGGCACGAACAAAAAGGGGCACCTGCAAAGGGTGGAAACAAGGCGGAAAATACCACTTCGATACATTAGTATACCGGTACATTCTGATCAATACACAACCGAGGATCATTTTCGACACGCTATTGTTTCTATCTTAACATGGTTCTAGATAAAACTACTTTGCAGTTGAGTGTAATTGCCTGATTATTCATTTGCGAGCGAGCAAAAAATTTAAGATTTATTTCTAACGCTGAAGGCAATGGGTGTTGAATTATATACAGCGATTTTCCTAATATGATAAGAAGATAATAGTAAATGCGAGCGAGCGTAGCGAGTGAGCTTTAGAAAAAATTTAGAAAAAATTTGTCCTCGTTCCTTTTATAATTTAGGAGCACTGTTCATTCTTGTATAATTTAGGGCATTGGGCCCCTCCTACCCCCTGCTCTACTGCCTCACTATTGTGCTGATATCAGTAGAGGAATGTATTATTATGAAGCCTCTCTGATTATTTGGAGCTATATGTATAAGGCTCCTTTGTGGACTTCATACATACCCATATACTTTTTTTATATACCAGTATCTACCGATGTCGCATTTATCAGAAAACAAAAGGGGCACTAATTTCTGAGGTTGAAAGGGGGCACTCATCTGAAGGTAAAAAGGACACTTATTAGAAAGAAAGGGGGGCACTATACGAAGAAAAAGGGACTTATATCAGCTATGAAAAGGGGCACTTTTGGGGTACTTGAAAAAGTGAGGGGGGCACTGTGCCTCTGCCCACCCCCCCCCCCTTCCCCGGAGCGCTCCCTCTGATCATCATAGCATTGATAAAGATATGATGGTAATTTGAACTTAAGTAAAGTATGCATATATCATGAACAGAAAATGGAATTAAAGATCACATGGAAAACGACAAAATGATGGGAAAATATATTTTACATAACAGCAAATTGAGTAGAGAAGATATAACACAAAATAATGGAAAAAAATAAACACTAATAAAATATGAAAAAATAGAGAAAAAACTGAATAAATATAAAAATTTAAACTTTGAATTGAATTATGTATGTTCAGAACGTTTTTTAATAGCGTCATGATTTTTTGGAACGCCTCTTAAAAACAGCTTCTCCACGGTTACATGACGCAGTAAAGATTAGAGAATTTGCGCGCGGAGTGCGCGGCGAAATTGAAGTCTGATCGTGTAAAACCTTTTGTATTTCATTGTTTGGAAGGTTTCATTTCCTGAGTTTTGCATCAGTTTTTTCCTTATTTTATCTTACACCTCCGGATTTATTGGGGGGGGGGGCAAACTGATATGTTTGCCCCTCCAATATTTTCTTTGGGGGCAATCACCCCCCTGCCCCCCCCCCCCAAGATCGACGCCCCTGTCTAAAGGAAACGTACGCCTGAAGTACATCCATTCATTTTTTTCCTTTTTATCTTTTTAAAGTGTGTTTAGCCTCAGAACACTTTCTACTGAGAAAACTCTAGTCTGTTTTGTTTTAAATAGTAGTAAGGGCAGATCAGATTTTCAGTTCTTTTTTGGTAATGTTAATGTCTTCCTATCTCTTTTGTAGACAAAATAGTGATTGGTTATTGAAGAACAGTAGAAGATTTGTCTGTTTTCTTGTGAAATGTAAAGAAAAGTATGGCACATCTGTTTGTCCCAAATGACATGCATAATTCATCTAATTCAGTTGAAAGGGATAAATCACTGTCCATTGTCAGTATTGTTTTACTGCAGTGTTGGAACAATTCCATGAAATACATGTTCACTATTTGATGGGGCAATTAGAGAAACAGAGTGTGGAATGTAATATTTCGGACAGAATTACCCAAATGCAGATTGCCATGTACAACTTCTATGTTTTGTGTCTTTACAAAGAGCTCTAATATTCACGTTCATTATCAATATATACATATATATATATATATATATATATATATATATATATATATATATATATATATATATATATATATTAAATCTCTATGTTATTAGTGTATGTTTTTGTGAGTATTTGTGCAGCATGTTATTTTTAAAACATTTACATTTACATTTTTTTTTCCAAACATAAATTTAAGGGTTAAATACTATTTACCATTGTCTTAGGGTGAGTGAAATGCAAACCTGCTGAATTGAGGATTGAACTGTTGGTAATCTGATGTGTCTGTACTGTGTGTGCAAGGAACTGACATAAAAAGTCCACGAAAAATTGTCTTACATTGAAGATATCTGACTTTCTTTGAGAACGTTTCTAATGAGGCGCTTTCGCGGTAATATTTTCCTTCTATTTTCATTCATATCTTTGCCTTTGTAAATCTCTTCGATTTGAAAATTTCAAGAGATTTTTCTCAAACAATGGACAATTGAACTGATATACAAGTTAACAAGTTGACTGATTGACATGCCAAACTGTTTTAAATTGTAACTTTAAAGTTGACAACTCACTCTGAAGTTGATTGCATGGAAACCTCGCAATTTGCCTGCATTTTGTATGCATGCCGGTTATGGTTGCATATGTACGAAGCCCCAAAAGGGGCGCTGATTCAATTTTTCAGATGGGGGGGGGGGGGGAATGTCAGGCTCAGTCTGACACTGAATTATGTAAATATTTTCATGTTTGCTACATGTATTTTGCAAGACAAAACAGTTCAATCTCCTTAGGCCCAATTCAAAAATTAATCTTTGGGGCTCCAGCGTCAATAAGTAAAAGTCAAGTTCTTCTGAGAAACAATTTTTTAAAATCAGAAATGGCGCACCCGGGGCAGGGGGCACAGTGCCCCCACACTTTTAAAATACCCCTTTCTCTCTGATAGGTGCCCTTTTTACTACTGGAAGTACCCCTTTCCCCAATAAGTGCGCATTTTCCCCTTCTGATAAGTGCCTCATTCTAAATCTGTTAAGTGCCCCTTTTCCCCAATAAGTTCACATTTCCCCCTTCTGATAAGTGCCTCTTTTTAAATCTGATAAGTGCCCCCACTTTACTTTTGATAAGTGCCACTTTTACTAGCTAATATATGCCCTATTCCTCTTCTCACAAGTGCCCAATTTTCACCCCTTGTAATGCCCCTTTCCACCTCTCATAAGCGCACTTTCCTCATCTAATAAGTGTACCCTCATCCCTATATTTCCCTTTGTTTCTTACAAAAAGTGCCATATCTAGCTTCAAGAATCAGTGCGGCTTTATGTAGCAACATGTACCTACCCATATTACTACAACTACAATGTAAGCCAGCGGAGCTGGAAGCAGAGTGGGACAATGCTCATCCCCCCCCCCCCCCCCCCCCGCAAAGGAATTCATATTCCGTAACTTACACAAAATAAGGTCAATATTTTCAGAAAATGTCCCAAGACTATAGTAGGCCTATGAAATCAAGCAGATACCATAATAATGTTGATATCTCCTAAAGAAAAAACGACAGGGTTAATGTAAGAAATGAAAGATCATTCAAGATCATTCGACATTTCACCCAAATTAATTTGTTGTCATTTTCATTATATCGCTCTGAATAATGCATAACAACATGAACAACATTAGTTAAGATTTAGTGACTCGCGCGTGCATCATTAGACAATTGCACACACAACTGCTAATTGTGGAAACTCAAGCTGAAGCAGAACCACCATAAGAAGGTGCTTGATAATAATACCAATGTTGCTTTATATGCACCCCTTGCAGGTGCCCTCAGGTGTCCTTTTTTGTTGGTACCCCCCCCCCCCCCACTTTGAAAGACACTCCGCTGCCCCTGGCGCAGAACTTAAAAATTAGGGGAGAAAGCAGATTTTGTGAAGAAAAAAAAAAATGTTAGACGAAAATCGGACATATAACAAAATAACATGTGATTTTTTTTAAAGACATGAATAAATATGAACAAAAATGAAAATCACTAGACAACTTAGTCATGAGTTTTGACGTCTTTCCCTCACGACCACTCAGTGATCTCTACGTAAAAAAAAAATTATATAGAGATCAGTGCTGACGAAAAAACAATTCTCTGTTTACTACAGGCCTATTAATGAAACATTTTACGTTTTGTCCAAGAATAGGCCTATGATTTCTTCATAAATTGAATGCAATTATATTTTACTCATATACTTTTGCATGTGTGTGTTAATACAGAAAAAATGAATTTCTTGATATTAACAGCATGAAAATATAAATTAAAAAAAACAAAACAATGACTAGGAATATGTAATATTTTGAAAGCAGTCTCACTGACCTTTTCCCCGGATACATGTAAAAACATATTACTATAATCGTCTATAATTAGATTCAAGTTATGAGGAAATCATATTCTGGGACATAAATTGAGGATATGAAGGCCAATTGACGGCTTGTGATGAGGATATCAGATGTTACAAATTCATGACAAAGTGGTCAGTTTGTGTAGTGATTTTCTTTGTTTTCAGTAGTTTTCAGCGTTTCATAACTTTCAGACTATACAGTGTCAGATAGTTTTTAGAGTTATAAAGATTCATAACTTCATTTTGTTCGATTTTACTCGCGAACAAAGTCGAACTGCTTTATTCTGTTTTGATTTGTATATCGGGACCGGACTTGCCGCTGGGAAAATGAAGCGACACACACACATATCCACCATATCCACCAACACACGTCACACACACATCACACAAATGTTGAGGATTCTTCACACTAGACAAGCTACAGCCCACAAGCTCACAATATTGTGGCAAATCAACGGGAATCGACGGATAATAATAAGGCAGCTGTGTAATTTCAAAATGTGGATATAGACCTTTTTCATGTATTATTTATTACGTACGTACGTAGTATTATTACGTACGTACGTAGTAATTATTACGTACGTACGTAGTATTATCACGTACGTACGTAATAATTATTACGTACGTACGTAATATTTTTTTTTTTTTACGTTGTCAATTTGGCCCTAACGGGGCTTCGTAAGGATTAGTATTACAGTATGGTTATAGGCCAGGAGCCTGTCCCGAAATAGTCACCCCATGTTACCCATAAGATTTAACCCTCTAGAGTTACTTAGACCATCTGAGTCATTGACAAAAAGGTTGTCAGCCTGACCATAGCCGCCGGGTTTAGCCCCCTGAGCCCCCAAAAGAGACCCCCAAAGTCGGGTCGCTTTCACCCCATCTCCCCCACTGCACCAAACTTTGTCAGTAGGAAGCAGTATGACTGGACATTACAAAACACACAAAACTGACAAAAATTTCCGTCGGGATGGGGTGTCAGACGGCCCCTAAAAATTGGGGTAAATTTTTCCCCCTGAAGCCCAGTGACCAAATTTTGTCAGAAGGAAGAGCTATGAAATTTACCCCAATTTTTAGGGGCCGTCTGACACCCCATCCCGACGGAAATTTTTGTCAGTTTTGTGTGTTTTGTAATGTCCTTGCAGTCATACTACTTCCTACTGACAAAGTTTGGTGCAAGAGGGAGATGGGTTGACTTTGGGGTCTCTTTTGGGGGCTCTGGGGGGCTAAACCCGGCGGCTACGGTCAGGCTGACAATCTTTTTGTCAGTGACTTAGATGGTCTAAATAACTTTACGGGGTCAAATCTTATGGGTAAAATTGGGTGACTATTTCAGGACAGGCTCCTGACCTATATCTCTCTTCCACCTCCCTGGTATAGCATCATCATGGGCAGGTAAAAAATGCAATTTGGTTTTAGGTTAGGTTAAAGGTTTAGAATTAGTATAATTATGGTTAGATGTATTGTTTGGTCCAGGGTTGAAGTTTAGAATTCGAGTAGTGGTGACGCGGAGCAATTGTCGCCGGAGCATGTGTCGTACAACTCCTATTTCACCCCTAATATAGCACATGCACCAAACTGGCCCTCCAAACTTTGTAAAATAATTAAAAAATTTAAAAAAAATTAGAAAAATTAAAAAGAAAGAAAAAAAAAAAGAAGAAGAAGAAGTTCACTCTGTACAATTCTTTTCTCAACGCACAAAAAAATCTTGCAAAATTAACATCCGGATTGGGTTTTATACGCCACTAAATATTAAGAAATTTAATCCGTCATACTCATGGGTTGTAAACTGTACTCCTCTCTCTCTCTCTCTCTCTCTCTCTCTCTCTCTCTCTCTCTCTCTCTCTCTCTCTCTCTAATAGCTTAGATGGAGGTGAATAGGCCTACCCGATTTCGGGGGAGGGGGAGGTCTGGGTGCTCGCTCGGGTGCTCTGCCGCGCGGGGGCTGACAACCCATTCGAGTTTGTCAATGATTTGTCGATGGTCCAAGCAACCGTTTAAGAGGTCAAAATGTATGCGTGGGCTTGATGGGTGACTATTTCAGAACAGCTAGACCCTTTTATTTGCCAATATTAGGATTACATTGTGTGATTTGCCTGTCAGTATACAGGCCTGATTCGATCTTTCATTATATTTTAGTTCAGTAAATTAATTTGATTTGATTTGATTTAACTTAACATCTACATAGGTGTACCATGCAAAAGACTTTTTTAGGCCAACCTTCTTAAATTCAATTAAGATGTGACTCCTGTCTAGTTCCGCAGCCGCGGCCACGGTCGAGAAAGGCAGGTTAGGGGGGGGGATACGTAGAAATGACAGTTTTCAGGTGGGGGCACTTTTTTGTTAATTCATGTTAAAAATAATGTGGAGCATGTTTTAGAGAACACAATACGCACTGAGGAATGAAGGCAATATAAAAAACAACTACATGTAAATTCTATGTGATGCTGTATAGCTAGCTCCCCCTTGCTCGACCCCCCCCCCCTCTCTCTCTCTCTCTCTCTCTCTCTCTCTCTCTCTCTCTCTCTCTCTCACTCTTTCTCTAACTCATTCTCTCTTTCTTCCCCTAATATCAACTTTACAATAACACTTTTTTATTACAGTGCAAATGTAATTTTCATCAAAATATGCTAGATAAGGTACTACAAATCAGAACTCGACCTCCTCAGGCTGCTCAAATATGAAGTGGAGGGTGCCCAAATATTGGCAATTTCAAAATTCTAGGGAGCATCCACAAATAAAAATACGTGAGTTGATTATTCTGCAGCCACCACAAAGAGCTTCTTATCTATCAGATATATAAACACAGTTTTTATGTCACATTCTTGGAAAGTTTGAAATCAGTATATCACAGGGACAAAAGAGATTTTGACAATATAGTTTTATAAAATGAAAATGAAGTTAACAGCTTTTTTTTGAAAACCCTATGGTGCATGCACAGTTATCCGTCGCAGAAAAGTTATGAATAAACTATCATTACTGACAAAATAATTTCGAGGTCAGAGAGGAAGTAAAATTTTGATATGAAGTTAACAAAACTGAATGTTGGGTATATCTTTTTATAAGTATATTGTATTATGTTTAACAGAGTAAAACTATACTGGGACTGCATTAATGTAAGTTTCATTTTTTTTTTTGGGGGGGGGGGGAGCGGGGTAGCTGCTCTGTAACTAATTTCCAATACTGAGAGAAAAAGGGGAAAGTTGTAAAAGAAGAGGAAATATCACGGCCTCGCTGAAAAACAGCTTTTAGCTGAATGTGGGAACAATTGTATATTGTTTTTATCCGTGAATAAATAGAATAAACAAACAAACAAACAATCACGTTTGGATTTTTTCTCTTTTTTCTTTGTTTTTGTCTTTTTTTTTTGTTTTGTTTTCTTGTTTGTTTGTTTGTTTTTTGTTTGTTTTTGTTTTTGTTTTGTTTTGTTTTGTTTTGTTTTGTTTTGTTTTGTTTGTTTGTTTGTTTGTTGTTGTTGTTGTTGTTGTTGTTGTTGTTGTTGGTTTTTTTTTTTGGGGGGGGGTACTTTTTGCTTGTTTTCGTTTGTTTGTTTATGTTCATTTGCTCCTATACCATCTACCCCCAATAATCATCTTAACCAAGTCAAGGAGGGGTGGAAGGATTCAAGGCTCGAAATTACGCTCCCGGGGACCCCATTCTGATTCCTGGATCCGACTCTGATATTCTGATCTTACCTCCAGACAACAACCTCAGATCGACAAACATACCAAGGACATTTATACATAGACAACTACCCCGGTCAGCTTCCACTGAGACAATTTGATACCCACAGACAATGATATTACATCCTGATTACACTCAATTGTCTAGAGGTAATTTTCTTCGGTTGACCTATAGAGGGAGGTTGTCGTATGAGGCTGAAGTCTATGATTAGTTGTCCCTGCTGATTGTCTTTTGGGGTAGATGTAGTTCAAGGGTATAAGGAGGGGGGGGGGGGGTAGTTTTCAAGGGCAATTTTGTACTTGATTGTCTTGGGGGTAGTAGTCCGGGATGATAGTCCAGGGGTATAGTTGTCCTTAACTATGATAACTAAAATGTCAGTATAGGCATAATGTTCAGCATTTTTAAAACTGCAGTCGAAAATATATACTGTTATGCGCATGCGTGCATGTAACCATAATTCCCATCATGCAGTCTCTTTTGAGTCAATATTTGCCTGAAACTTCAAAATATTGTATTGAGATAACTGCACAGCTAGAGAATAAAGCTTAAATCGGGTAAATTGAAGTTAGTGCGTGCATGAAAGTGCATTGACAAAAGAACAAAATGGTCGGCATACGTTATTCCCCTTAATTATCATTTCCATGTCAAGAAAAAAAACAAAAAAACTGCAGGGGGTGATTAGGGCATTTCCACAATATCTCTGTGTGCACACCCCTTCATACAATAATGAATCAGATATATGCATTTGTATGTTTTGTTGACATAGTCTTACTATGCTGGGTTCCATACCTATTAAGCCTTTTACATGACGGGGGTTGAGGAGTGGGGGAAGGTGGGGGGGGGGGGGTGTGGCTGCACGAACATACTCAAACATATAGTGTAGGCCTATTTACCTATAGAAAAGTGTATAAAACCCATACGTTTCTTTGTGTTGTTTTGTTTTGTTTTTCTGTTGTCATGGTTGTGACGTTGGTGCAAAGTCAAATTCAAAGTGAGTTTAACTTTGATGAAGAATACAAACATTCATAATCAGTATCACTATGGGAAAAAAATTTCCGGTACATTTTTCAAAGAGCACCCCCTCCCCCTCAATCATTGAAATTGGTCATGCTGCAATATACAGTATGTGGGCGGGGCTGACAAAAGCATAATAGCCATGCTTGAACGGTCCGATCCCCAGGAAATATGTCATTAGAATCAACCAATTTGATTGTCGTTTCGATGCTCTTTCTCATTATACGAAATCGCCATTGACTAGTGAACACTTATTTTGGATCTATCTCTTGGGATACTTAGAAACTCCAGTACAACCATGTCTAAGGAACAGCAAACATCAGAACAAATGCAGAAAAAAGATACGCCAGTCTGTGGTGGGTGGACCGAGATGCAGTCTGTCAAAGGTCTTGATGCTGCCGAACTGAAGAAGCTTCAAGGGCTTCTTGATCAGGTGAGCGTATAACAATCACTCCAAAATAGGCATTTGACAATTATACTCTCTAAAAGATCGAGTGATCACTTACGTGACTCCCGGTGGAGTGAAATATATAGTGAATAGGGAGGGAAAATTCACTCTTGTTTTTAAAGAGGACTCTAAAAAATAGATCGATATTCACCCCTAAACAAGACTAGTGATCACTGTCGTGACTCCCGGGGGAGTGTAAATAGAGTGAATATTCACTCTCTATTCTTTTTTGTAGTGAGAGTAAGGGCAACACTACTACCTATTTAATGTTTTATCATTTTCTTTGTTTCTACCTTTATTCGTTGAGAAAAACATAATTTCAGCAAGTGTCTATTGTTTTTTTTTTATTTATCAATGGCCAGACATGAAAGAAGACATGGTATAAAACGATAATGCAAAACACTGACTTCATTTCAGTCAATGCCTGTTGTGGTTTAGCCCATTTTTTTCATAAAACCGAAGTGATACAGAAATTGGAAGTGCATGAGGGAATTAATGGTATTATCATGATGTACTTTAACTTATTGTAGTCACGACAATTCACATGCATTGTTAGCGAGGTATAACGTATATCTCATACAAAAAAAAAAAATAATAATAAAAATCAAGACATATACATAATTATATAACCAGGATATCGCCAAGTACAACATTTTTGGTTAAACTGTGTTTTCTTACCAGCTGATCCAGGATATTGGCAATTCTGTAACTATTAGCTCCTACTGATATGAACGATTATGATTCTTTAGAGAATTCAAGAAAATGTGAATTCTGCTGATAACTTATTTAACCATATTCCTCAAGGGAGTCGCACCTTATTAAAGAGAGGTTTATACACGTACAAACTAGGCAAACGATTTTTAACAAAAAGGGGTGTTGTTTTTTTATTCATACACGAAAACCGTCAAAGCTCTTTATGGCTGAATGACCGATTCGTGACTTGTGTAGGCTCAGCATAATGTACGCAGGCCTACGAAATTTTTATAAAACTTCTTTTGAATGCGGATGAAAAGGGTATTCTTAATGGCTTATCGTTATTAATGATATTATTGTTATACAAAGCATTTGTGATTCCATTATTATTATTTTTTTTTTTTTGTCAGACACGAATTAGTGGCTACGGAAAATAGCGTCTATATCATGTATATGGCGTGCATTGATATAATATTGTAGTCAGGAGTGACCAAACAAGTTACTGATCCATAGTACAAGACGTGCATTTTTCTCCAAATACAAATCAAATCGGTCATGGAGTCCAACGTGCATGGATACTCCCCATCTCTGCCCCCTTCCCAGACAATAAAATGTATAATAATAATAAATAATAATACTCATTTCTTATCAGGGATGCAACTCCCTATATGGCGCATATCACACATTTATCAATGTCTCTATGTGCTTCTAAATAGCTTTAACCCTTTAGGACAGGAATCATTTAAGGGCTAAATTGATCGACAGGAATCATTTAAGGGCTAAATTGATCACAGTTTGTTCTTCAAATTGGCAACAATAAATATTTTTCTGTTAGTGCCACATGGTTCTAATAAGGTGCAATGTCTTTGAAAACATACTGTACTTGGTTAGAAATTTTGTCCAAAAGTTTTTAAAATTGCCAATTTTGACGAAAAAGCGATGATTTTGAACCTCACAATGTGTTGCTAGAATAAAATTTTAAAGCTCGTTCTCTTTTTTTTTAATTCCTGGCATCAAACGCAATATAGTCATGCAACAAAAATAGACTTACTTAAGTGTGTGCAAATTTTTTTGCTCTTTCTACTCATGCATCTTGTATATTTTCAGAGCTCAAAATCAAAAGTTATTGAGCCAAACCACAAAATGTGATCAATTGTCTCGAAAGGGTTATATTATTACCGTGGATCACACCAGCTGCCCTAACACCTCAGTCACACTAACGGCGCCAGACCAGGGCCATGTTTCATAAAACTTGTTATCAATGACAACTGCCACATTTCTATGACAAATTTGCTCTCAGCCAATCAGATGCAAGGATTTCAGTAGCTTATAACAGTTATTGTAACTGTTATTGATAACAAGTTTTATGAAAAGGGGCCCCAGATCGAACAAAAAATTACATTACTACCAATGGACAAAAATTGGTTAGTTTGGAGTCGGTTTGGATTCGATTTTGCGGTGTGACCTATGGGTGTGACTTTGGGTATAATGAAGGGGTTGAAGTTTCAAGGAAGTAATTCCTACCGGTACCCAGTATACAGCTGCACCTGGGTCGAGTGTGCATGGCAAATGTAGATTATTGTCGTGCAAAAGGAAGCTAGTGCTGTGGCAAAGATTCGAACCCCGTACCTGGTGACTTATCCACTATATAGGCCACAACGCCTCTACATTATGACACCATAATTGACATGCAATGCATTCATACATAGGGGCTAATTTCAGGGGCCGGGCAGGGGTGTATCAAGTTTAATAGGAAAAATGTTTCAACATCCCTCAAAGAAAAAAGAGGTACTAATATTTCATGAAAAAGGGCAAATTTATCTACATGTCAAATTTGCCCCCCCCAAAAAAAAAAAGAAGAGAAAAGAGAGAGAGAGAGAGAGAGAGAGAGATCTTTAGATTTAACTTACTGTCCCCCTTCTAAAAACGTTTATAGAAAGCGACCCTAAGTGATGGGGCCAAAACTGAACACAGCTACTGCCGCGCGACAGATGAAAGTATTCAAACACTAAAAAAAAAAAAATCCACAATTTTCAACAAAAATATTACACAAACTTTATAACAGAATACAATTTACTTTAAAATAGATTTTTCTGACAGACTAAAATAATATAACATTAAAATGTTACTATGATTATGACTGTGAAGTCAAAATAGTTTTGTCATCATTAATAACCTCATTTAATTGATAATGATTTTACAAAAATTAGTGAACATGAATCATATGGTACGGAATGTATAATGTGCTGATTAAACCCTTTGCATTCGAGTTTTGTGGGGTTTTTTCAAGTTGGGGGGGGGGGCGGTTGGGTGGAAAATGAATCCCCCTTCTTCTCATTTTAATTACCCTAAAGAATGTTTCCTCCCTCTATGACTGCTCCTATCGGTACTTATAATGCAGGTACGAGAACCAGCGCAGCTTAAAGGAGGGAGGACCTTCGCTGCCTTGGAGCCTTTGGAGTTTGCTACCCAGGTTGTCTCTGGTATAAACTATCGTATCAAGGTGGGTTATGCATGGAATCAACCTCACTAGCAAGCATTTATATATTTGAAGCAGGGCCCGGCCCAGGATTCGGGGGGGGGGGGGGGGACAGATGAGATTATCATACTTTAAAGTTGATAATGCAAGTTATAAAGACAAAATGGACTGACAATCGATACGACAGTAGTGATAAGGAAGGGTATTTGTTTTACTTCCTCATATAGTTTGTAGATATGGAGTATTTGGGCCCATAATAATCATGATATTGTTCTATAGTTACAAAGGCCGCTATTTAAATCATGTATATGGTTTGTTGGTCAAGAAAATGTTCAGTAGTCATGCGAGATCGGGGGGGGGGGGTGGATTGTGGGGGGCTTGTCAGACCAAAGTGGCCATCAGATTTTTCTTGCAGAGTAATGTTTAGTAACAGAAGAAGAAACCACTGCCATGCATGACACCTAGATGCAGCGCAGATGAATATAGGTGCTGAATCTTTAATTCCTCAAAATAATGGTGAAATGTTTGCCTTGTTGCTGTAATTTGATAATCATTTTAAGTAAGATATATAATGATGATAATAAGAAGGTTGATTAACATGGTTTTCTAAAATCAGATATTCGTTCTCTCCATCACCATTTCTCTCCATCCGTTTCTTTCTCATCCTCTCTCTCTCTCTCTCTCTCTCTCTCTCTCTCTCCTCTTCCTCCGTCTCTGTCTCCCTCTCCTTCTTTCCCTCCACCCCCCTTTCGTTCATCCATGGTTTGTCTTTCTTTCTTTCTTTCTTTCCCTCTCTCTCTCTCTCGTCCGTGTCTCTGTTTCTCCTCCTCTCTCATCCACTTAACCAGGCCCATACTGGAGATGGAATAAATGCTGTCTTTTGCATTTGCCAGCCTATCTCTAGCGAGACGGTGACTTTGAGCGATTATGCTGAGGAGGCCACGCAGACGGCTGCCAAATAAATTTGAATATGGCAAACTTGATCCAAGGTCCCTATATTCTTTCTTTTTTCCTTCTTTTTTTTTAAGTTAAAAAGTCCTACGCTGGGTTTCATGCAAGGTTGGTCAGGTTAAATAATGGATCGTAGACGTCAATTGTTGATATTGATACACTGACCCTCACTAAGATCTCCGATGTGTTCATTATATAGGTGTAAAACATGACTGTCCAAGCTTTTTAAATTGGCCCCTTGTTTTTTAAGAAAACGAAGACATTTTTAGACAGTTTTCCTTCTGCTTAAACTAAGAAGATAATTGACTAAATACGAGGACATTTTCAGTCAATTAATCCCTTCTTTAAAGCCAAAACTGTAGAAGGAGAGTGCAAATTGTAAAAAAAAATATGTTTATTTTGTAATCATCTTGATTATTTTAATTAGTTTATTATGTAAATTTAGTTATTAATAAACATTACCTGAACTGTTTTAATATTGTACTATTATTCTTTTTAAAATCCCAATATAGTCTACAGACTGCGAGAATGGAGTTTACTCAATAAAATCCTTCAACAAATTCAATCAAAAGTTAATGACTGTCAACTTTCAGTACAACTTTTAACGAACTCTGTTCTGCAGAACCTGTAGCCTTTTTAAATGACGTGAATTACTATTTGTTCACACTGATAAAGCGATGGAATTTATTCAATAATCTCTTTCAATTACTTCAATCAAAAGTTATGACATTACATTACATGCATTACAAGGCAATGTAAAGCCTGCCCTTGTATTTGATTGGGTTAAATAAAGCAATGATATAAAATTTGGGAGAAATCATGTCTTTGGTAATTACAAATTTAATGTTGAAAAGAGACATACTGAAGCTTCTTCGATCGTACAGTACCAATCATCTCTTCAATTCGAAATTTGCATTCAGGCATATAAATTCATATTGTTATGAAATAACACACCTTGTTTTTCAGTGGGCATGGTGATAATAAATCACAGGGCCTATTTGAAAAAAAGTGTAGACTATTTCTTGTATTTTGGAAGGTGTTTTGCACATTTTCTATACATTTACAATTACTGTGTCACAATCAGTGTGTGATAAATGTATCACCGACAGCTGCACCCGTGACCAACCCCGAAATCTGACCTAATTTATTGCAATCATTACATAGGCGATTATGTGTTACGGAACATTGGGGGAACATTTCTAGCATCCATACGACTGTATACAATAACTGCAGAAAAAAAACAACAATTATCTTGTTGTAATTTACATATAAGCATAAAGAAGAAATTATAGTTCATGGTTATATCGAGTGATTTCTCATTTCATGGACGAATTAAAATTGAAAGATAGAATAAATTATGCCATACGCCCGACCCGTAACACGGAATCCCCTAAATTGTATTATCCGATAACTAAGCAACAAGTTCTCTAATCTTACTAAAATTTATTCTTAACATTATCCATTCACTTCATCTTTATCCCTATATCAAATATCTTGGTTGTAATCTATACCTTATTTTTTAAATATTGATTTGTTAATTGCATTTAATATGTTTAATGCCAGTGGATGTACAATTTCCAATTTTAAAAATGGAAAATAAAAATTGAATTTGAATCTTGAATATTAAAAACACTTCGTATTCTGGATTATTTCTAAGAGACAACATCCCCTCCCCCCTTTCCCACTTTTATCTTTCTTTCTCTCTCACACACACTCTCTCGCTCTGTGACTGACCCAAACAACTCCCCCCAGGACAATTAACCCCTAATTTAAGTACCCCATACTCTTGTAAGGGGTAGATGTTCGGAAAAAAGTCTTACTGGTATAGTTGTCCCCTAGTAGAGGGTTTGTCTGGGTAAGTTGCAGTCTGGTTGGGCAATCAAATAAGGTATATCATAACCACAGATCCTTTTGATTAGCAAATTTTCCATCGTAAAATACTGTCTTCCACGTCATTCATTATCGTTAAAGAGTGTGTAGGTGACTGTAATCCGTTATTCCCCGCCCCCTTCTCCTACGTCTATTATCTACGCCCATGCATGAATATTTCATTGTTTTCAGGCCATTATAAAATGGATTAGGTATTCATTGACATTTGCAAAGTTGGCTTCCTTATATCATGAATATATCGTTGGTCCCCCCCCCCCCCCCCCCCATGCCGTTACCATCAGATTGAGCAAGTCGAATTAATTTCTTTTGCTTGAAAGTTAGCGAAATTGTTGTTGTTTTTTTCCGAAGGTTTGTAATTCCGAAACACAAATTCCTTTAACAAGGGGTTCATAATTCCGAAAATGGAATAGGGTTCATAATTACGAACATTTTTATGCATTACTCCTAAGGTTCGTTATTCACAAGGTTCGTGATTCCGAAAATGAAAATGGGTTCGTAATTCCGAAAATGAAAAAGGGTTTATACATCCGAAGGTTCCTAATTCCGGAAATGCAATACAGCCCTACATAACTATTCGGAATTACGAACCTTCAGAAATAATTATGAACCTTTTTTTTCCTTTTGGGAATTACGAACCTTCGCTGTAACGAATATTCAGAAATAATAACCTTCGGAACCATGAACCTTCGGAAAAACGCCACGTATAACCGTCTCAACATGCTCAATAACGTGTAGATGAAAAAAGACAAAGAAAGAGGCCAATGCTCATGATATTTGTGAGGGAATGAGAGACAGCATCTATCAGGGGCGGCCGGACCATGCAGGGATGGGGTGCAGGGGGCTAATGCCCCCACTTTCAAGTTTCTCCAGAATCAAGGAAAGTGCCTCTCCATGACAAAAAGTGTCCCTTTCAAGTGGACCAATACCCCTCCTGCGATAGAATAAGTAGTCCTCCTTGGGTGGCATTGCTCTTTCTTTGTATGTTGTGTCCTAATTTATATATCATGACAAATACATAAGATCCATTTTTTCCCGAACTTAGTCTACATTACTGTAGTGAAAATGGCTACCAACTTTTCTTTGATCTAAATTGTAGGAAAAGGGCGACGGAGGATTAGCTGACATTCTCCAATGAAAAAATAATAATATATGGAAAGTAATTAGAGAACACATAGAATGCGGTTCCAAATAATTTAGGGTGCAAAATTTGCATGCAGCCTACTCTATTTCTTAACTGAAATCAGTTCATTCCGACAGAGTTCTATACGGTTGTTTGTTTTTCACAGTCCACTATCCATGCTAACTATCGCTTTTTCGTTAAATTTTCATTTTCCTGGTCTTTCAACCATATCTCCCGTGCTAATTTACATTCCCTGCCCACGCACATTTGCTCATAAAAATCACATATCCGTATGCATACGTCACTACTCTTTGTCTTATTTCAGCACGGTAAAATTGTTTCAGCCAAGGCATAGTTTTGACAGCGTCGTAGGCAGGATTTTTTTTCCCCATGAAGGGGGGGGGGGGGGTAGCGGCTGTAGGAAAAAAATGTCAAGGAACGTTACATTTTTAAATTAAAAATCAAAACGTGCATTCTGATGCCGAGAGCTGGGAGGGCATTATTTGTGTTCTCTTCTTGTTCCCAGCTGACCTCCCTCTCCTATACTAATCAGTTATTTTGTTTTACATTTTTGCTGCCCCCCCCACCCTCGAATAAGCCATGTCTGTGCCTACCTCTTAGAGGACTACTAAAGCTTATAAGTACCAACCAGATAATGAGATAAGAAGACGAGCAGACAAGTTAAAATGACGAGAAGACGAGTTGTTGAAATCGGCAAGTCGGTTTATTTTGGACAAGAAGACAAGAATACGAGTTGTTGGAACTCGGCCAGTCGACTGGTTTGAGATGAGAAGATAAGATTACGAGTTGTTGAAACTCGGCAAGTCGACTTGTTTAGGACAAGAAGACGAGATGACGAGTTAATGCAACTTGGCAGGTCGACTTGTTTAGGACAAGAAGACGAGATGGCGAGTCAATAACTCGTCACCTCGTCTTCTTGTCCCAAACAAGTCGACTTGCCGAGTTCCAACAACTCACCTTATCGTCTTTAACGTGTCTTCTCTTCCTCTTATCTCGTCTCTTCGTCATTTAACCTGTCTTCTCGTCTTCTTATCTTGTCATCTGGTTGGCACTTATAAGCTTCCGTAGAGGACAGTTGAATAAGCTGGAGGTAGAAGGAGAAGAAAGAAAAAGCAGAGAGAGAGAGAGAGAGAGAGAGAGAGAGAGAGAGAGAGAGAGAGATGGAAAACAGCTATTAAAAAAAATTGTGTTGTGTTGTCTGGAGGAGCTTCATGATGTTGAATGCTCTTATCATTAGTCTTATTATACCATTCAGCCTTCCTGTTTAGTGATGATGAATACGCCACTCTGTTGCATACGACGTCCACAATGAAACTACATGATCCATTATCCTAAAGGTTTGAGGAGTCGCGATGGCTCAGTAGTAGAGCAGTGGTCTGGTAACTGGGAGGACTAGGGGCGTCGCTAGAGGGGGGGGGGATGTCACAACCCCCGTCCCCCACTCACAATTGTTGTCGGCAAATGCGCCACCTCTGTCATAAAAAAAAAGGACGGGGAAAAGGGAGAGGGAAGAGGAGAGGGAAAAGGAGAAAAGGAAAAAGGAAAAGAAAAAAGAAAAGAAAAAAGAAAAGGGAAAGGAAAAGAAAAGGGAAAGGAAAAGAAAATAAAAACAGAAAGAAAAGAAGGAAAGGGAAAGGGAAGGAAAGAAAAGGAAGGACAAACTGGCCAATTTTTTTGCTCGCTCGCTTCGAGTGCAAAAACACTGCGGAAAGTTAACCCCTTGACTAATGAACTCTTTAACTCTCATAGGCTTAATACAGAAGCCACCAGGTTCCCGTAGTCTGTGGGTTAAAATTCGGGCAATATGCTGCAGCCCCCAACCCCCAACCCCCGAGGATTTTCAAAGTTCCGATATTCGGACAACCACCACTTCATATTCGGGCAGCGAAGTGAAGTGCCACAATATCTACATATTTGGGCAGCGAGATTTCCCAGATAATTATTTAACTGCTGTACGTAACTTCTATACATTTTCTCTACGAAAAGTAAAGGAAATTTTGCTCACTCGCTTCGCTCGCACGCAAAAATTTAGAGATTGAAAAGTTGATATTCGGGCAAAAGTTGTCCTTCTTTGGCCATGGGCTGCAGCCCCCCTCCCCCGAGGATTTTCAAAGTTCCGATATTCGGGCAACCACCACTTATCCACATATTTGGGCAGCGAGGTTACCAGATAATTGTATAAGTTTTGTATGTTACTTAGTACGAAAAGTTAAAAAGAATTCCTCGCACGCTTCGCTCGCTCGCAAAAATTTAGAAGTTGAAAAGTTGATATTCGGACAAAATGCGTCAGCCCCCTTCTTGCCAAAATGGGCCTGTATGATCAAGATCTGTACATCTGTGATTTTCTTTTATTTTTATTGGGGGGGGGGAGATTAGGGTGCAGCATTTTTCTCGGCAAATTTGGGTGTCACACACTAAAAATTTGTCGGCATATTTGGGTTTCGCATCCCCCCCCCCCCCCCAATTAAAAATGTTCTAGCAACCCTACTGGGGAGGACCCGGGTTTGAAACCAAGTGGATGCGTAGTGCCTTTTGGTAATTAAGGCATTAATCCTCGTTACCCAGTCCCTCGGAGAGGACTTAAAGTCGTCGGTCCCCTGGTTGCTTGCTTGCAAGCATATACATGCTTTCTTAGCAGTCGGGTAAAATAAACCATCAAACCTTTCAAATCCTTTCCAAACACCACCCAGTCATTGTCAGTATGCAATCAAATGATCTATTATCCTAAATCCGCTATAGAGGGCCTCTACTTCATCAGAGAGAAACACAGTTTGATGTCTCTTTGTCGGAAAGTTTGGAATTAGGAAGGGACACAAGGGGATTTAGACAATACTTAAAACAAAAATGATTATAAAATTTGACGATACATATTGAAAACCCTGTTGCTCTGTCATTCATGGGAGCCAAGTTATGAATAAGGAATCATCAGACATTACCTCAGTTGATATATGCAATGAAGATATCAAATTTCAGTATGACTTCAACAAAATAATTGTTGGGTAGACTTTTTTGTGTACGATGTGTATAACGTTTAACAAGGAAAGTGAGACGATTATAAGGGTTGTTTTGATTTGAGCTACACCTTCTTTTTTTCTCTCATTATATTGCGGATGGGGGGGGGGGGGTAGCTTTAAAGCTCTCACACTGAGGAAAGAGGAAAAGGTTTTTTTTTTTGTTTTTTTTTTCATACCATTGAATACATATTATGTATACTGACATATCATAAATGTATGGTTATATACGTGGCGTGGGGGAGGGGGGGGGGGAGGGTACGAACATGGATCAGAATAATGCATTGCTTGTTTTATTGACGAATAGCTTAACTATACTCTACACTTGCGGGGGCCGGGGGCTACACACATAAAATTACTGTGTACCCAAAACAAAGAAGTGCTTAGCCTCGATATATACCGGAATATACGGTATACCAATAAAACATCACCGCCTTCCACTTACTCTGCTTTTTATGGTACCTTTGTGAGTCCTAAGTCAAAGTCAAATATAAAATACCAGTACTGAAAGAAATCCAAGCACACGGAATTATTCTCAGTTTGTAAATTATGGCTACATGAAAAAAAAAAATGTGTATGAGAACCCCCCCCCCCCCCCCCCCCCCCCATCGGGTAAAGGTAAAGCTGGCTATAATTATGTGTGTATATCATGTATATAGGCAGACAAAAGCAATGTTTCCTTTGCTTCAACGGTTCAGTTCCCAGGGAATGATTGTGTTATTGGAATTGAAACAGACGTTCGTTTCGATTTAGCATAGCGACACTGAGTGCATGGTAGCAGTTACTTTGGATACTGTAAATTGTGATAGCCATATTTTGACTCCAAATCTTCATCATGTCGCAAGAACAAGAAATATCAGAGAATATGAAAGAAAAAGAAGATAAAACAGTTTGTGGTGGTTGGACTAAGATGACATCTGTCATAGATGCTGATCCTGCAGAAGTGAAACAACTTCAAGGGTTTCTTGAACAGATGAGTTCATAATTATATCACTTACCCGCAAATTTTTAACTGTTCATATTAGAGCTAGGATCGAAAGTTAACAGACCGAACAAGCATTTAAATGATCTCAAATTGCCAATAATCGGTTGGTTCAGGGCTGGTACAGTATAGGGTTAGCGGCATGACCGATTTATTAATAGCTAACGCGTTTATAAGCTGAACCACTTTTTAGAACACACGAAAATCATCTTAATGGCTTTTTATGACTGACTGATTCATGCGTGTATTGAATTAATGATCACTCTTTTGCATGTCTGTGAAAAGCCTTGAAAGGGTGCTTTGATTCCATTTCTCATGAATCAGTGAGTGGTTCATGCAAATAGAGCCTATTGTATCCAAGAACAGCCCTAATAAGCTACGTTCATACGAGACTTGTAGTTGCGAAACTTTAAGTTAGCGAAACTTTAAGTTAACTAAACAACGGCTCACTAGCAACGACGAGGGTTCACACGGGCCCAGAAAAAAAAAAAAAAAAAAAAAACGACGCTTGTAAAAACGGTTGTTCTGAGACTACAAGTCGAGCGTTAGTCATTTAACATGAGCAGAGAGGTCATCGTTAACAACGAGATTGCTAAAACTTAAAGTTTACTGTATTATGTCCACACGTTCCGTAACTATACGAGGAGGACCCCTGCTGCTCGTGGTTTCGGCGTTAACCACAAGCTCGCTTGTGGGTCTGGAACTGCAAGTAAACTTAAAGTTTTGAAACTGTCCGTTCATACGGTCTGAAACTACAAGATAACTATACTACAGGATAACTTAAAGTTTTGAAACTACAAGCGAAAGTTAAAGTTTAGCCGCTTTAGTGTGAACCTGACTGTAATCTTGAAAATACATTGTAGCTTCCATGAGAGGTGTTATCAAACTACAAGTCAAGCTGGTTATCACACTTACCATGCACACTCTAGATTACCTATAGTTACATATACGTGCGCCGTTAGACATTTCCAATTTGAAGGGATGTAGCACCAAGTTTGAAAACAAATATAAAACAACATGCATTTTCTATTTGTTGATAATCCTTTATGAGGTCAAAATTTAAAGATATCTTCATGAGTGATCAAGATAATACATTTAAAAAATATATAAGAATATTTCCACAATTAACTTGAATCAAAATAATCTAAATCATATAAAGTTAAATAGAACAATAATTTTTCAGAAAGATGATGATTAGATTATAACCACGACTCTGTGAAATCAAACGAAGTTTGTGACCAATATTAGATAGAATATGCACATTACCCCTACTTCCATATTGCAGGTACGAGAACCAGCGCAGCTTCAAGCAGGGAGGACTTTCACGGCCCTTGAGCCTTTGGAGTTTGCTACCCAGGTCGTTGCTGGTTTGAACTATCGTATTAAGGTATGATAATGGAGTCAACCTAGCTCCTAAAAATGGGGGTGGGCTCAAAAGAGGAGATAGGGAAGAAAATGTCCTTCCGACCCATCGATCACGGATACCCCATTGCCTTATCCATAATCATTCGCTTTTTCTGCCTCTCCCTACAGCATCTACAATGTATTTTACCATGTTTACCCCTCTTTTTCTTTCTTTCTTCAAAACAACCCCATGCATATCCGGCCGAAAAACGCTCCATGAAATGGGATTGTCTTTCAGAAATACAAATGAAATGTGTTTCCCCCTACTGACGTGAATGTTTTGGGCCAAATAAAGTTCCCCTCCTTCCTTTTTATGTTATTGGATATATCTGTTTTGAAATGAAATGAATCAAGACAAACTTTGTCGCTTTGATGTGTACATGCAATACAGAGGCTTAAGGTGAAATTGCATCATATTTCTGATTTGTGTTACCTCATTGCGAAGATGTTCTCATATTCTTAAATGACCCAATAGCATTTGTATGTACATTGAAAAAAATGTTAAAAATTATATAACATGGAACCCCTCTTTTCCTCTTTAAAAATCTCCGGACGAACAACTAAGAATAAATTTTAGTTGGCCTAATGTGGTCATAGTAGTGTGAAAGAGTTATCATTTCGGCAGCAGGTGGGTGTGTTGCCGGCTTCTTCTTGGTGACCTTCTTGGTGCTATCCTTCTGAGCCATCTTGGTAAACGTTGCTTCGCGAGGTGAACAAAACATCCCAGTCACACCAACCAGATCGATATCAGACAGACGACAGACCGAAAAGAAAAATTACATTAAACCGAATGGTTAAGAATCGGTCGGTTTGGAGTCGGTGTGGAGTAGGTTTGGCTGTGTGACTGTGGTATAAGTCAACATTTGGCATTGTTATGTATAAACATGGGCGGATCGGGGGGGGGGGGGCCGGCCCCAGCCCCCTCCCCTGGGAAAAAAGACACCCTAAAAAGGCCCGGGCCTTCTCCCCTGGGACAAAAAAAGGATACCCCAAAAATGCTGATGATCCCCCCCCCCTTTTTTTTTTTTTTTTTTTTTGCTTGTCAGATATCTTTTGAGTTAAAAAGAGACTCTGAAACGTTGATAACCTCCCCCCCCCCTTTTTTTTTCTTGTCAGAAAATTTTGTGAATATTGAGCCCCCTCCCTCACAAAATCCTGGATCCACCATTATGTATAAATATCTGATGAAATAGCTGATTACTTCCTCAAAGATTTTTAATTCATGTGGATCAAAATTGTACGTGGATTATTCATAATCCTTCAACATAAAAATAGGCCGTTAGCCAGAGGGTTTGTTGGTCGTTATCAAGAAAACTGTTTGATTGTGAATATTTCATTGAAAAAATATAAGATTTGCCGACCCTAAACAAATGTTTTGTAACGGGGGCGAGACCCCCTTCATATACATAGCACAAAAAATTTGGCAGGTAGGTAAATGCTAGCTTCAAGTCATGACAAAATTCAATGACTGTATCGTCATTTTAATTATTATACCTTTATTTCAAGGGAGATTATTTTCAAAATAATAAATCAAATGTTCGTCCTCTCCATCACTTTTTTTTCTCGTCGTCTGTCCTCCATTCTCTCCCCCTGTCTCTTTCCCTTTCTCTCTCTCTCTCTTTCTCTGTCTGTCTGTCTGCTTCTGTATTTCTCTCCTTCACTCAAATCAGGCGTACACAGGAGATGGAATAAATGCTATCTTTGGTCTTTATCAGCCTATCTACAGCCAGACCGTGAAGTTAACCAGTTATACAGAAGATGAAAAGACAGAGACAGATGCAAACTGAATTCAAACATCGCAGACTCAGTCCAAGACCCCTTAGTCTAATAAACCATATTTAAAGTTAAAGAAAAAAAAAACAGACGAAGGGTCTGTTATAAGGTCATGCAAGATAAATAAATAATAAGGTCATGCAAGATAAATACACAATAAGGTCATGCAAGATAGATACATGATAGGGTCATGCAAGATAAATCTTAAAAGGAAATTGTATTTTGGTCTAAATTTTTTATTAAAGATGGTTCCGGACCTGACCCAGCGTCGTCCCCGAAATTCCATTTGTTTATTTTGTTTTTACATTATATGCCTCCACATGGATTATTATGTTAATTTTTTTACGCAATCGAAGGCCTATAGCCTCAAAATTGATTATCCCAACTTAAAGCTACGTAGGGAAGATATCCTTTGTTTGGTAATTTATTATTTTCATTTAGGCATACACGTCATGCTGCTTTGGAATGAAACATTTACACATTTGACCTAGATGACTTTAAATCGGTATACTGTCCTCAGTATATTTATGACGGTATTTAGTTAAACAAAATTTTCAGAATATTTCACAATCAGTGATCATAAGTTTCCAAAATATATTCAAATGGTAATCCAGCTTTTTTTACAGGTTGAGTTATGCGAAAGCTTCAAAATAAGAAAAACATGTTGTGAAAGTTTAAAAATATCGGATAGATAATAAGAAAGTTATGGATGTTTGAAAATTGAGATTAATATATATACATATGAATCTCAAATGGGTAACTTTGTCAGTCAACTATGACAGGAACAACTGTATCATTTGTTGTACACTAAATAATGATTTTTCATTTATCTCCTCAGTAACCTTTACCAAGAGGCAGAATTTAGGATATATCATCAAATTATGAATGGTATATTGTTATATCCTCAAAAAAAGTAACGATATGCTATACAATTTTCAAAAACTATATTTCAGACAATATGTGTGCCAAAAGGAATTGGACAGCTGACCGACAATACACCACAATTACTTTACCAATTCAGCGGTTTTTAAGCTGCTATATATAAGTGTACACTCTAAAATGAATTAGGCAAAGCTTTACCAAACATTGGGTACAAGTTCACCCCACAATGGGTAAAATTTTATCCACCATGCATACATAAATGTTCCCTTTTTTATCCAACATGAGTAGAATTTTACCCAACTCTTTAGAGTGTAGTAATTTAAACATTAAAAAAGCATGATTTTCTCCTTTTGATGAAAGGATATATCAGCAGTTTTTTCACATAGGCTACCACATGGTGTTACCGAAAGCCTGAAATTGGGAAAAATTTCTATTTCTTTATTCAATTTCAGTCAAGTTTCCTTAAAGGCGTCTCTTTCTCTGCATGTTTTTTTTCTACTTTCATTCAAAAAGCAATTTTCTCTCGTTTGTTTTATCTTATCAACTGGACCCCTCGGTAGAACAGCTGTGCTGCAATGGCACAGCTGAGCAGGGTGATCCTTCCAATATTATTTTCTCATGTTGTCATGTATGTTATATATATATATTATACATACATATATATATATATATATATATATAAAATTAAATCAAATTAAAGTCACTTGTTATCAAGGTTGGATTACCTTTTAATTTCTGATGACATCCATTCAAGCAAAAGTACCAATATGTTAATTTGTTTTTAAAACTTTATCCTAACCCCTAGGTATTAATGCATCAAGATAGGAATTTAGAATACATGTGTATCTTATGTAGTGTAGGCCTTTACCGTGTTTTGTTCAATGTATGAAATGCGAGTGGAAGTAAAACTTCCTTAATTCAAATGGACAGTAAAACGTGAGTTGAATCTTATGAACATTTCTTATATTCTCCTTTTTATTATCCAATTTTGCAGAGATGACCCCCCCCCTCTCTCTCTTTCTGCTTATCTGTTTCTCTGTCTCTTATTATCATTCGTCCTGTTTTGCCCATGCATACACTTCTTGCCAGTAGTGTTGGATGCAAATAATTCTAAAGAAAATATAAATATTTTGGAAGAATATTATTTTTCATCTGTAGAATAACTATCTATGGTGTATGTAGGGATTTACTACAAATTTGATAACAATTTTTTTTTTGGAGATATTTTTAATAATCTAATTTTTTTAAAAATATTTTAATTCACAATGAATCAAATACGTTTTGCACCTGTTCCTTTAAAAAAGATTAATTCTGAACCCTTTATTTGTTTTGTTCTATTTTAATTTTTTTTTTGTTTTGTTTTGTTTTTTGTTTTTTTATTCATTTCACAGTATGAATTGTGCATGGCTTTACAAAGTAAAAATCAAGCTCTTTCATGCGTCTGATGGTAGTTTTAATTTGGTTCCGATTTCACAGTGCGCTCTGTCAGACTGCTATCCTTTTACAGAATTCTCTGACGGGGCCAGCGGTGGGGGGGGGGGGGGGGGGGGGGGGGGGGGGTGCACAGGTGTCAAAAAGTGCCGGCAAAAAAAAGGGGGGAAATAAAGAAACAAAACAAATAAAAACTTGCATCAAATATAATTGAAATTTGCAATGATAGCTCCTGGAGTTTCTGCATAATATGTGAACATGGTGAAACCTATGGTTTATATTCAGTAATAATCTACGACATTTTTAAATGGGAAGGAGCATGTTCACCGAGTGAGAAGATTTTCCATTTTATATATTATAGTGAAACTTCGAATTCTAGAGCACCTCAGAGCTCAGAGGCGGCCGAACGTCGGGCTCGGACAATCAGGGATTGGGCCGGGAGGGGCACCTTTTGTTTGGCGAACAAAAGGTGCCCCCTTCACTTCCATTGTCTGAGCCCAACGTTCCGCCGCCTCTGAGCTCTAAGGTTCTCTAGAATGTATTAACCTGTACTCTAATTTGGCAAACATTTTTATCCCCACTTTTTTCGTCAAGACTTTCGTGGGGAGGGGGGGGGGGATCCGCCCCTTAAAATCCTTTCGGCATGGGGATGTCCCCTCCCCCTATCCGTAAGGATCCCTACCCCTGATATGACATAGATTTCGGGAGAGCGGGAGGGGAGGGGGGGGGGGGGTCTGATCACTCCATTCCTGATACCCCTTCCGTGCCCTGCTAGCGACCGTTTTCACATGTACAAAAAGAAACAATTTGGCTATGTGTGAACAGAGACTGTTTAACTTTGCCTGTGAAAAGGTCCTAGAATATGATTATATGAATGTTTCTAATGTTATGCATGCATGTACATGGTTGCTTGTTCCACAGAAGTGGTGCATACGGGCAGATGCGTCGATTCGTTCAGAATAGACAAAGCATTGGAGGGGCAGAGCATTGTTCACAAACAATGCTTGCCCCTCCAATGCTTTATCTCCACTCAACCAAAAATAGTACTCTATTATGTACCGCTGTGACATTAGCGGTTGTAACCTGCCCGGCTTTAAACTTGAAGAGATATAATTTATAATCATGAATATTAGCTTCATAACAGTACACATACCGATACGGCACGGTACCTTCTTCTTCTTCTTCTTCTTTGCTTGATTTCCTCCACCGTACATAGGCGCTAGACAATCGGCAAATGCTGATTTTGTTCTGTTATTTTTTAAAGGAAAATGAAACCCTGGGGAAAATCAATTTTAATGAAAAGAGAGGATAGAGAGAAGCAATTGAAAAAAAGTTCCGTCAAAATCGGTTACGAAATGAAAAAGTTATGAAAGTTTGAAAAGTCTCAATTTACTTTCTATGGCGATCCTCAAATTGGCAATGCTGCTTCAAAATGACAATTTAGTAGTACAACTCTCATTATGTTCAAGCCCAAAATTTCATATTTTCTCCATTATAAGGAGGAGACAAGCTGCACCTTGAGAGATAATGGGGAAAATATGAAATTTTGTGTACAAAACATATGGAGATCGAGTTGTACTACTAAACCACTGAACTCTATGACATATGTCATAGAGTTCAGGATCCAGGATTTTGTATAAGAGGGGGCACACCAATGCAGGTTTGTCAACTTTTGGAAAAGGGAGATCCTTTTTTTTTTTGGGGGGGGGGGGGTCTCGCCAGCTTTCGAAAAGTCGCTCAGTGGGTGGGGGGGGGGGGGTCCAGTTCCCCTCCACAATTCTCTGACGCGGCAAAATGAATGAATGAATAAATAAAAAATCAAAAACAAAGGTTTTCTTTCAAAGGGGGGGGGGGGGCAAGCGCCGGATGTCCCCCCCCCTCCCCCAAATCAGCCATTGCTTTGAACCAACATTGCTAATTTGAGGATCGCCAATCGCCATAGAAGTAAATTGAGACTTCAAATTTTCATAACTTTCTCATTTCGTAACCGATTATGATGGAACTTTTTAAAAATTGCTTCTCTCTGTCCTCTCTTTTCATTAAAATTGATTTCCCCCAGGGTTTCATTCTCCTTTAATGCAAAGATCTTTGCTATGTAGCGTAATAATAGCCCTCGAGTCTAGTTTCACCATACCTGTGGGTTTGTTTCACATGTGTACTCAATTAAATTATTTTATTCTGGAATACCTGGTCTGAATCGAATTCATAGTGTTTTGCATTAGTAAAAATACAAATGACTGACTACAAGGAGGAGCAAGTCAATGAAATTGAAGCCTTAGAGTCAATATATCCAGATGAATTATCTGGTGAGTATGGCCAAGTTCGGTTTGTTTTTCAATACAGTCCCATATGTTAGGGTTTGTGTGTGTGCAATGAATTGGAGTGTATGGCTAGAGTCACTTATACATGTACAAGCTTATCTGAAGATAACCTTGTACTCAGACTAGCTCTTTTATGGGTGAATAGGCTTCAATAGCTTTTGTGTGTATCAGCAGGCCTTTCTCCAGGGTAGATCATTCATACAGGAGAGGAAAATAATTATTTAAAATTTCACTTTCAATTGTGAATCCCCTAATTTGTGGCACAGTAAGAGTTGAAGAGTCCATGAATCATGTAATTAGCAAATTTAAGAAAATTGAATCTTGCTTAGAGCAATTTTGTTGTCTGATTTTGACTGCTGCAACAGTGAATGTTGGACACAGTCCCACATAGGCAAGGGCTCATGAGTGGGCTAGAGTCACTCATAGGCCCTTGCCTATGTGGGAATGTGTCCAACATTCACTGTTGCAGCAGTCAAAAACAGACAACAAAATTGCCCTAAGCAAGATTTAATTTTCTTAAATTTGCTAGATTATCTGATTCAGGGACTCTTGAGCTCATACTGTGCCACATATTTGACCTTTTTTGGGGGATTCAGAATTGAAAGTGAAATTTTAAATAATTATTTTCCTCTCATGTATGAATGATCTAGACTGGAAAAAGGCCCGCTGATACACACAAAAGCTATTGAAGCCTATTCACCCGTTAAGGCTAGTCTGGAGTACAAGGTTATCTTCAGATAAGCTTGTACATGTATAAGTGGCTAGAGTGCCCAAGTCTGCGCACACGCGTAACTGCGCGATTCTGATAAAATAAAACTAGCAACGAACCACAACATTTTCATCTTTATTATATTAGCATCTTTAGACTCTAGAGGTAATGGAGAAAATATGAAATTTTGTGTACAAAACAAAACACTGTACTACTAAACCTGCCATTTTGAAGCAATATTGCCTATTTGAGGATCACCATAGAAAGTAAATTGAGACTTTTCAAACTTTCATAACTTTTTCATTTCATAACCGATTTTGATGGAAATTTTTCAAAAATTGCTTCTCTCTGTCCTCTCTTTTCATTAAAATGGGTATTTCCCTAGGGTTTCATTCTTCTTTAAGGATAAATCTAATTTCAAAGATTCTTATTGTTCTTATTTCTTAGTACTGGAGACGGAGCCTTTCCATGTTTTCCAGCTGATGGTTTCAGCTGAGGAGGAGACGGGAGAAGATGAAGAAGAAAAAGGTGAAAGCACCGTACAGTAACATAGATTATGGGGAATTGTGAAGTGGGCTTGGGTGGAAGCAGAGAAAGCATTTGGTGAAGGTTCCAGAGAAAGCAGACACAGAATCAGAAAGTTGAGATCACTAATAATAAGACTTCATTAACCCTTTGCCTAATGGAACCGGGTAGTCCCTGTATTAAACCTAAATATGGGGAATATGAAAATGATGTAGTCAGTGGGTTAACTCTCGTATCTGTTTAGTACCTAAAGTACTTGTGTTATTCCTTTTCGAAATTCTTTGGTAGATGTAGTAAGACATGCATCATTGACATTGAAAAAAAAAATGGACATACGTTACCATGGATTGCATAATATGCAGATATATTTGCATATGCAGATATATTTGCAAATCCTTCATAATGTGGCAATTTTTTTCAGTCGATATTACCAGATTTGAAATTTCAACTGTCCGGCTTCGAAACGACACCTCATTTATTGAGAATTACCGAACTTAAAAATTATTCTTTTGAGGAAATATTGAAGGCAAATAAAATACCATGGACTTGCCCATAAAGATGTAAGACTATTTAAAAACTATTGTGTATTTATTTTTTTTTTTGCCATAGCTCTCTCAGAGCTTTCCAAAGCTAAATTGTTTACAGCTTCCCAGGGTCAGAAAAGAATCATAATAAAAAGATTTTAAAAAATCAGATTTATTTGATTTAAAACTGGATTTATTTCCTTTTTGAAAGTGATAACCTTAAATGTTGCTCCTATAGAAAAGAAGATTATTGTGGTAGATCTAATATCAGACATTACTTTAAATACAATACTCTCACTTGGATGAATTCTTTAGAGCTTAAATAAAAAATTAAAACAGTGAAAATTGAATCAGCAACAAATTTTCTTAAGTATTTCTTTAGTTTTTATTTAAATCAGTGATTGAAAAAAAGAATTCATGGCGATTTAAGTTGTGATTTAAATCAAGTAGATTTAAATCGTGCCAACCATGCAGCTTCCTGTATTCATTGGACCACAGGTCAGCTGTCCGTCCTACTCAAGTTTACCTACACACCAACCTATCCTGAAGAAGCACCAATCTTTGAGGTGATATTCGATGATGATGATGACTTCACCCAAGATTTTGAGGAGCAGATTAGAGAACTAGTTCAGGCCCAGGTAAATATTGTAGGTCCTACATTAACTATACAGTACTCTCTCTTCAAGAAAATTTACATTTTGATTAACACATACAAATATATACAATACATTCTCTTCAAGAATTCAACTTCATTTTGAAGGCTTTAGATATACCCTTTTAATACTATTGTTATTTTTGTTGTTATTATTGTTATATTTTTATTGTTATTATTATTGTTGTTATTATTACTATTATGATTGTTATTATTATTATTACTATTATTATTGTTATTACTATTATTATTATTAGTGTTATGATTATTATTATTATTATTATTAAATTATTGTTATTATTATTATTATTATTATTATTATTATTATTATTATTATTATTATTACTATTACTATTATTATTACAACATTATTTCCTACATTAGGGGGAATCCTATCAATGCGGTTTATTCCGTCACGATAGAAATTTGACGTTACGGCGAAAGCGACCGTGCGTTAAGGCAAATGTTTACAATAGGCTGAGATAAAAGGATTTCCCCTAATGCTGGAATAAGAGATATTATTATTATTATTATCATTATTATTATTATTATTAGTATTATTATTATCTCTTTAGATTGAAGAGAATCTGGGCATGGCCATGATCTTTGCCATTGTTTCAGCATCACAGGAGTTCCTCAATGAGAGGATAGATGACATCAAGGCTGCCAAGGAGGATAAGAAGCGGAGAGTAGAGGAGGAGAAGAGGAGATTGGAGGAAGAAGCGGTAAGTTGGTTCCATGACCCGTACCCTGGCGACGATTGCTCATCGGTTGATACCCTACAAGAACTGAATTCCTAACTTAAATCAGTGATTTAACATTGTATCTTACCCTGACATTAATCCTAACCCAAACCTGGAATACAATTACACCCTTAAAGAGGAGACTGTGGAGTTCTGGGAAAGGTGAAAAATAATTTGTGAGCTTTTCTCGTTCCTTTTATGTCACTTTGGAAGAACATCATAGTAGAAATATCCCCTGAAAGGGATTGCTCTTCAAATGCCCTCATATTCGAAATATGACGGGAAATAGCTGAAATGTTCGGGCCGGACATTTACTCTACTTGTGTTTGCAGTCCCATATACCCATTTCTGTGTGCAGTACATGTGCTTTTCAGTGAGGGGTCAATTGGGTCAATTTCTTATCACTTTGATGATTCCAGACAGTATTTAAAAATTCTTATGTAGTCATGATCAACCTTTTTTTCGGTTGTTTTGAGACAGTTCCTTTTGCAATGTAATTGCATGGCCACAACTCCACTTTATCTCTAACCTTAAACCTATGTGTTTGACAAAATAAAACCTGGAGCAATTGTTGTAGGAGTAAATGTCTTGTCGCCAGTGTGTAACAGTTTTGCTTCACCACTTTTCAGTTTTCACCTCAGTAACTAAATAGTTGAAGGTCACAGGGAATGCAGAACAAAAGTGGCTTTGTGAACGCTAGCATTAAGGCCAATTCACTTTATTTTCTAGTTTCTCATTCCTGCCCACTTCCCTTTTCAGCCCATCTCCTTTTGTTTTATTATTTGGTAGGAAATAAAGAATCTAAGAAAGTCTAGGCAATGAGGTAACAAGTGCAATTTCAACTTGTTTGGAGCATCTCTGTAGTGCATAGACAAATTAATGTCGACATTGACCCCATAGGATTCATGTGTGTGTGTGGGGGGGGGGGGGATATGAAATAATCTAATAACATGGAACCTCCTCCTCATATCCAGACAGGAAACTACATGTAGGATTCAAGTTTACTTGGCCTAATCAGTTGTTATGAAGGTTTCTGAAGTAGTATTTGAGAACTGTGATTATGTTCAAAGGAAAGAATCAAAATACAGTGGAAGATCAGATAGGCAGGAGAAAACTTGAATCTGGAAATATAGTTTATTTATTGCATGAGGTTGGGGCAAGAATTATGATAATGTCCATGTAACGGTGGTATGAGATCTTCTATTACACATGTAAAGAAGTGCCCAGCCAGAATCCTTCATGTTTCAGTTGGTACTCCTTCAAAGCTTCTCTTAAAATGCATTTCTTTTTTATGCCTCTGCCCACCAAAGGTGGTGCCGGAGGCATTATGTTTTCGGGTTGTCCGTCCGTCCCACTTTCTCATTCTAGCGATAACTCAAGAACCACATGAGGTATGAACTTCAAACTTGATGCTAGTATTAGTGCTGGTATCGGCATGGAAAATCTATGTCGCCATGTCGCAATAAAATTAACGCCGATGTCGACATGTGTCGACATCTGGACATGAGTCAAACAAGTCTAAACTCAGGTCGCTCCCGTAGTGACCGTACACTATTAAACCAGAGTTACCCGACACAAATTCACAAGAGCTTTACATGGAATACATGCACTATGTCCTCACGGGCTCACACTCGCAGTCATACTCACTTACAGTTCTCAAAGATGCACACTGTCAACTATTTGCCCCAAAATTTGTTTTGTATGATCCAATTTATCAAGCATTAATGAAAGTCATGCGGTGCGAGTCAGCTAGTGTCGCATATCTAGGCATGTACATGTACGTAATGTATACCGGTCATCGCAGCTAGATACGCAGCGATCGTGTCGCGCGCGCGCGCTGCTAATGCGTATGTGAAACAAATCACGTACACGCGCACGACGCCACGGCGAGGTACATGTAAAAAGACCCATTTTATGTCGCCATCGGAGCATGCGTGTCGACATGTCGGTAAAGTCCAAAACCAGTACTTTTGTCGCCATAGTGGCGACATCAGGCGTGTCGATACCAGCACTAGCTAGTATGTATCAGCATAGAAAGACGATCTGATTAGATTTTGGGGTACTTAGGTCAAAGGTAAAGGTCACAGAGGCCAATTTCTGAAATTTCAGGTGTTAGCCTCGTTCTAGCGATAACTCAAGAACCATTTGAGGTATGAACTTCAAACCTGGTGCTAGTATGTATCACCGTAGGAAGATGATCTGATTAGATTTTGGGGTATGTAGGTCAAAGGTCACAGGTCAATTTCTGAAATTGCAGGTGTTAGCCTTGTTAACACGATATCTCAAGAACCATTTGAGGTATGAACTTAAAACTTGGAACTAGTATGCATCACCATAATGAGATGAACTGATTAGATTTTTGTTCATGTAGGTCAAAGGTGACAGGTCATAGAGGTCATTATACGGATGTATGTGAAATTAATACTTTTTTTGCCTTAGTTTGTTATCACCATATCTCAACTATTTTGTATTCATGAGAAGGAGGAGATAAAGTAATCAGACTTTTGGGTTATAAGGTGTATGGTCAAATGTCAAAAGGTCAATTAACATGTAATTAGAGGCTTTTTATTCAGGTGATCACAATATTTCAAGAACAGTTTGAGCCATCAACTGAATTTAGGCAGTCACATTCATCTTGTTTACCACTGTTACATGGACATCACATTTAACTAACAATGCAGTTATGGTCTGCCATATTAATTAACTATGAAGCTAGAGTACTTCTCAACATAAGTGGCTATGCTTTTTATGCTGAGTTCAATTTTAGCAAGCATTGTTATGGTTGATAGGAGACATACTTCCTCACTTCTGGTATGTCACAAAAATTGCCCCATACTCCAGGGAATGATCCATTTATAAATTGAGAGAGAGAGAGAGAGAGAGAGAGAGAAATTATACCAAATTACTTTGAGAAATGACAAAGGATAGTGATGGTACATACATGATGGAGAGAGGGGGTCGTTGAAATTCCAGGAAAATGTAGAAAAGAAAATGAGAAAGAAAAGGAGATGAACATGCCATCAATTTAGGGAAAGAAATGTACTGTACACAGTACATAGAGAGAAAGTTAATTACAACATGATTACTTGAAGGCATATGCAATTTCACATTACATTTATCTTTATTTCTTGACAGGAGAATAAATTAAAAGGCACCCTTGTCACCATTGAGAGTTTTCTAGCGTGGAAAGAAAGGTTTGATGCAGAACAGCAGGAACTCAGAGCTAAGCGACAGTCTGCCTCAGAGAACATGGCAGGAAAACTTACAGGTAGGCCTATTTCTCTGTCAACTGAACACCACCCATGAATTGGATTATGTGTTTTGTAAAGTTTCCACAGAAGACATTCTTTCCTTTTGATTATTATGCATTGTGGCCCCTCTTTGAAATGACATTCAACATCAAAATAAAATGTGAAGCTTAATACAAAAGAGAACAGTGTTGTCAGAAATCAAAAGATCTTATCTCTGCAATTCAGTACTCTGATAGTGATGTTTATCTGTAATCATCAAACTTGTTGTCTACTTTTTATTCATTATCAGTGCTACTATATCTCGCACAGTACATGTTTATTATATGTCCAAAGCAGAAAATGAGTAAATGAGAAATAATCTTCTTTTTTATTTTTTCATCCATCATCAGGGAAGGAGCTTTTCTTTCAAAATGCAAACCTGGATACATCAGATATGGACCTCCTGGATGAAAGTGAGTGTGAAATTAATATTTTTTAAAAGCCATTTTAGACTACTTGCAGTGAAGCTTCATTATAAATCACTGTGTTATCATGTAATAATTATGGTAAAGAAAAGGCCAGCCAATTGTTGGCAATGGTTAACCAGGGGAGCGTTTCATCAAGCGTTTTGTCAGTGATTTTTACCGACAAATTTGCTCTCAGCCAATCAGATGCAAGGATTTCAGTAGCTTATAACAGTTGTCGGTAAAAATCACTGACAAAACGCTTGATGAAATGCTCCCCTGATTTAAAAAGCATATTTATTTCTTCTGCAAGTATTACAAAAAAAAAATCTTTGACATTTCATTTAATCTTATTTCGTCTGTGCCTAGGTGACAGAGTTGAAGTCGACGAGTCTCTCTTTCAAGATTTGGACTTGGATTTGGACATTGATTTGGATGATGAAGATTGATGATAACTTACAATCATGCTCATTGATGGCATTATAGACTTCTATTCATGAAGAAGAGCAGCTCAGATATGTCTCAAATATTGAACAAGACATGAAAAAAGAAACCATGGATCGTTAATCAGTGAACCTGAGAAGAACAGATGTGCAAGAACCCAAGAAACAAGAGCGAATGGACATTCAGAACTTTCATCGTGGTCGTCGCTAACCATTAATCTTTGTAATGCAGCTATCACAAAAACGTTATAAAATGTCGTTCCTTACAGAATGTTGGTTAAAAAAAAAACAACATTATAAACATGTACCTCAGGAAAACTGCCCTTATAACAAAGTAGACATTGTTGATATTACTCCTTATGTGGGGGAAGTAAGCAGGAAGGGGGGGGGGGGTATTTACCTGTAAAGGCAGATGTCGGGGGGGGGGGGGAGAAATTGTTGTCTTGGGGTTAGTAATCTTGAGAATTAGTTGTCCTGGGCCCCATTTCATACTTGTTATCAATAACAATTGCAACAAATCTGTGACAGATTTGCCCTTGGCCAATCAAATTCTATCATTACAGTAGCTTATAACAGTCACTGTGATTTGTTATGAATAACAAGTATTATGAAACAGGACCCAGACACAAATAGATTGAGTTGTTGAGATGGATGATAATAATACATGTATGCAGCAAAACTTTACATTGTTTAACATGTTTTATCCTGTTGGAGAGGTGTAAATGTTTGAAGTTAGTGTGAGTAACCACTTTACATTAAATGAAATTGCCATATAACCGTGCCTTGTATCTCTTATGTAACCCATAAACACCTTCAGATACAGTGGTAGATCTTTACCTATTATTGCAGTATCTCATAGAATAGAACACTTGGAATTTATGTAAACAAAACAAAAGAGAATATTATTCTTCTCAATAGCTATCCTTTTGGGGGGTAACCTCGCTAGTCATAAGGACTGCTATTCATATGGACCACTTATTCATAAGGACCGCTATCCATAAAGCGTGACTAAATGAATAGCGGTTCTTCTAAATAGCGAGCAAACCATAGACAAATTACCTCGCTATTCATAAGTATTCTATTCTATTCATAACTATTCATAAGGACCGGTATTCATAACGTGTTAAATGAATAGCGGTTTTCTATGAATAGCGGTCCTTATGAATAGCGAGCGGGCCCCTCCTTTTGCTGCCATAGGGCGATTCTGTGCAATGTGTCCCATACGACATGTCTTTTTTCTGAATATTCATCTAAAAATGACGAAACTCTCCATATGACCAATAAATAATGGTGCTTTCTGCTATCACTACCATTAGTCATGGTCATATCAAGAGATTTTTTTCATTCATGGATGAAATATATGGATAAATCTCTTGCGTCGTACTGGACACACTGCATGGAATCGCCCCATAGCATGTTAAAAGAAAATAAGGTTGTAAGGGTGGATTAAAGCATTGTAGGTGTTGAATACCGATCTCCCCATATATAGCAGTCAGTGGTGTTGAAGGGTTAAAGGTAACAGATAGTTTTGGTAAGCCCTCAAAAACTTTTCATGAGATTTCTTTGATTTTACTTAATAAATAGCAGGGTACTAACATAACTAAGATGCTGTGAAGTTTTTTCCTCCTTAAATGAACTGTCTTAAGTAAAATGTTTATCGAATGAGAGGTGAAAAGTAATAAAAATCCCTGGCCCAAAAAAGAGGGGATGTAAATTCAAACAACGGCCACACACACTACTCACATGAGGATTGCTGTGTGTATAGAATACGCTACACACAGTGCGAAGCGCTGAGTTTATTGTGCGGGGAACCTTCGGATGGATATGGTCTTAGCGTGAGGCAGTGAAAAGCCATTACCAAGCGTTTCTTACAGATATTTACACTAAAATTTGTTCGAAATCGTGAATGGAATGTTAAATAATCTCGGACGTGTGTCTTATGATAAAAGGAGAATAGTATGTGACTATGTTAGATAAGTTTCTTGCCAGTATGATTTTTGCTACCGAGACTGTCTATGAGCTTTAAAGGAACCATTGGCAGGTCCAGGATTTTGTTATGGAGGGGGGTGCTCCAAACTTCATGGTGAAGGGAAGTAGCCCAAAAGAGAGTTTTCATGCCCCCATATCTTATACTTGTAGCTTCATGCTATGGACCTTGGTCCAAAAATGATTTTAGGGTGCATTCCTTTTGTGCTCCCCACCCCCCTCTCTGAATCTGCCCCTAGCCCTGGAAACTGAATTTGGGAGAAAGGAAATAAAAGGGTGACCATTGCTGCTGTGTAGATGGCTCTGGACAGGGCTCAAGAAATACAGGGCTTGTGTAGTGTGTAGTGTTGACCACTTTCATTTGGTCTTTGCTTTTAACTTCTAAGAGTGTTGTAAGAATGTATTCACTAAGAAAGCTAAGCAATATCGTACACTTTCTTTATGTTTTACCTTTTCTCCCCCTCTTCTATATAAATGCTGTTTGATTTATCTCAAGTTTTAATTTTCTATCTCTCTAATTTTTCATAATTCAGAGCCACTTGTTGTCCATGTATTTGGTTCTAAGTCACTCAAAAGAAGTATGTATACAATATATGACATTTCGAGAAATTGGAAATAACTACATTTCTGTTGTGGGCATGCTTGTCAGATTTGTTGATGAACCAGTGGCGTATCCATAAGAGTAATAATAACAATAAGAGTAATGGCTGACACAGCTGCCTTCACCAGCTCAAGTACACTCTCCTGCACCCTGTCCATGGAGGTGCCCCCCCCCCCCATATCAATTTCTGGATAAACCACTAGATAAGCCAAGATGTTTTAATCATGTTGACATGTAGCATTATCATAACATCTTTATTGTTTACAGTACATTGTAAAATAAATATGATACACAAATTTATTATAAACATTTTTCCCTCTTGATTTCTTTTTTTTTTCTTCTTCTTTTTCAAGATTTGGGGGGGGGGGGCTAGAGTAGAGTATTGAGTTTCTAGTGTTGTGGCTGATTCACTCCATTATGGATTTCACATCAAAGCAGTTACTTCTTTAGTTGATATTCATAGACAAGCTCTGTCCATACTAATCAAGCTTAAAGTACATTACAGGGGAACCTCGTTATAACAAACTCCTTGGGATCAAGGAAATCACCTCTTTATATCAAAACTTTGTTAAAAAACAATAGAATACAATGAAGTGAGACCGGCAAAATTACCATTATAACAAGAGTTTGTTGTAACAAGATTCCACTGTTTAATGGGAAGCCCCAAATGAAAAAAAGAAAGAAAAAGATAAAGATATGAACAAAATAAATATTTTCTTTTATATGGTAGCTGCATGGAAACAAGGGAACTCAATACATGTATTTAACTTTCTTTATTTTCAATTTTCTGCCACTGTAAAATGTAGGCCTATTGGCAGTAGAAGGATATAACATGTCAATATGAGGATAGGGGAGAGAGAGAGAGGGGGGGGGGGGGGGTAGACAGAGTGAGTGGGGGCACAGATACAGAATGTTTTGTGATCTCATAAGAGTCATAACGTGCCGTCTATTTAGAAATATATTTTAAATTTATTTTGCAAGAGACTTTATTCTACACTATCTGCTATTGGCAAAGGTGGTGGAAAGGGGGGGGGGGAGCACAGGCCTACAGGTTCAATTTCCATCTTGCCAAATGTTGAAAAATAAAGTAATTTGGCAGAATAGACATACCCCTGCCAAATATTAGCCCTTTTCCCTATGTGTATCTCTCTCTTTCTCTCCCTCTATTCCTTCTTTCCCCTCTCTCTCTCTGTCTGTCTCTCTCTCTCTGTCTCTCCTATTGAACATGGTACTGTTCTGTAGTTCTCTGTCTGAGCTTTGTTCATTTGTTCTAGCTTCTTGTATTTACCCCCCCCCCCCTCTTCAGTTGCTCTTGATCTTCCAAGGTCATGCCCCCATTTCTTCAAGATATCAAAAAGAAAGCCAAAGGCAAAGCCCAGAATTTTCTTCATTATCCATCTTCCATCCCCTCCCATTCTTGCCAGTGCCAGATTCTCTCCTTTTCATAAGTATCTTAAAATCTCTAATCCTTAAGCTCACCAAAAGTGTTTTTTTCTTCCACTTATGAAGCTCTTCTCAACTCTTCCTCATCACTGTAACTGTCCGTGCATTGTTCTTATCCATTACCATAAAGACTGCTATTGTTTGATCCCTCCCACGCAAGGGCATCGGACCCCATCCGCCAGCTCACCATGCATGTCAAAGGAATCCACTGTGGTACACTGCATGTATACATGTACCACTGCAGTGGAACGGTGCGCCGCGGCGCAGCGCCCGACAACTAATTGTTGAATCGAAGCTGTGATTTATTTCGTATCGGGTCACGGGTACTGTGCACCCTCACTGGGACTGGTAGGCGAAAAGGATCACTAAATATTTACAACCTATTTGTGACCGGTTAACGCTGAATTACATGACTGGTTAGAGAATGGCATCTAGGTAGTCGACGCTTAAAATTCACTTAAGGTAAACATTTATTAAACAGGTATTAGTTATGTGGAAGACTTGGGATAACTTGCTGAGAATGATCATGTTGTTGTGTACCCCCTTTTTTGCATCTGTGTGCCCCTTGCGGTAGCGGTGTACGGTTTACATGTCGGTATAGTGTGTAGGCATGAGTCCATGTTATGTGCAAGGAGTTAAACTTCGTGGTATGTCATAACCTAGTACATTGGATGAGTGGTGTGTGTATGTAATGTATGTGGCGCCGCGAACTGGTGGTGGTGTGAAGTGTGAATTGCCGGAAGGGAAATTGGAGGCATATACTTTTTATAATTATCAATTATAAATTAGGGCATCATTTCACGAACTCGTCATAAGTTCAAGTTCGCCGATATCCCAATGTCTTGAAACGCTTGTGGACCAATTGTTCCAACAGGATGCTGGATGGATGTCGGTGAACTTAGATGACAGTTTCATGAAACGATGCCCTGATCTATCAAGATTTAATTACAACTGTGTTTTTGCATCAAATTTAAGGGCATACTTGTGTACATTAGGCTTATATTATGATTTGGTTGTCTGGAAAAAGCTCATCTTTGTTTTAAACTTTAGATTTAATACATGCAGGCCAGGTTTCGTGGTATAAAAATGTTTTGATTACATATTTTATTTTAGTATTAAGATAATCAAAATCAATAAATGACAATCTGCCAAACAACAGAATTTCAGGCAAATATAGTTTTTGTCTAGTATACATGTAGAGCCTATGCTTTCGAGGCATGTAAATTTGCTGGAGTTTTAAAGGAAACCAAAACCCAAGGAGAGAATCAATGTTATTGGAAAGTGAAAATTCAGAGAAGCACTTTACAAAAAGTTTCATTAAAATTGGTTAAAAAATGAGAGAGTTATGGAAGTTTGAAAAGTCTCGTTTTACTTTCTATGGGGATCCTCAAATTGGCAAAATTGCTTCAAAATGGCTGATTTTGTGAACAACTCTCCATTTGTTTTCAATGTTTTGTACACAGATTTTCAGATTTCCCCCATAATCTTTCAAGGTGCAGTTAATCTCCTTCTGAGCTCAACATATATAATGGGAAAATGTATTTTACACCACATATGTTGAGTTCAGGAGGAGACAAGGAGCACCCTGAGAGATAATGGGGAAAATCTGAAAATCTGTGTACAAAACAAATGGAGAGTTGTTCACAAAATCAGCCATTTTGAAGCAATTTTGCCAATTTGAGGATCCCCATAGAAAGTAAAACGAGACTTTTCAAACTTCCATAACTCTCTCATTTTTTAACCAATTTTAATGAAACTTTTTGTAAAGTGCTTCTCTGAATTCTCACTTTCCAACAACATTGATTCTCTCCTTGGGTTTTGGTTTCCTTTAAGGATTATTTGAGTGTTGGCACTGTTGACAGATTTTAGTAATAAAAACAAAATTGCACTTTGTATCATATTAGGGTAAGATATAACCTCGCAAAAGTGTTAGCATTCATTTAGTGTATAATACTCCACTTCATAGGATAAATATACTCAGCAACTCAGAAATTGAAAACATATACATGTACTTCAAGGGGAAGTTTGTGTAAAAGTTGTGAAAAATACTCTTCCATTCACAGGAGCTCTTCGAGGAGTTACTAAAGGAAATGTGGATTTTCTCATGACAACTGTTCTGTGTTTTTATATAGGATATTTTCCAGAACTCTTTTTCAAAATCCATCAGCTCTTTTTGAGCTTACTAAAGCTACACTGCTCACTGCTCGATTATATAAATTTTTTTGGTGCTACTATGACGTCCGGTTCATTTGGAAGTAAGAAAATATCATTATTTACCCACACAGATGCAGAGAAGATTTCCAGTGATGGCTCACAGGTACATCCTTCTGACCCTCCTGTGTGTGGTAATGGTCAGCTGCTTGACCACTAGGGATGAGGAGGGGCTTTACGTCAATGAGTGGGCGGTCAAGGTGGATGGAGGTGAGAGGGTAGCTCGAGAGGTTGCTGCTGACCATGGCTTCACATTTGACGGTCAGGTAATAAACACCAGATATATATATGTTCTGTCCTTTACAACATGCCCATGGTAAAAACCAGTTTTACTAATTTTCCCCCATTGAATTTGTTGAAAAAAAATGATTTTATTTAAAATGTAAGTTAAAGGGGAAACCCACCCTGATACACTGTATGAAGTTGGTTTGGAAAGGAGAAAAAAAATAAAGAAATGGATCAATGAAAGTTTGAGTAAAATCTGATAAGAAATAAGAAAGTTATCAATTTTGAAGTTGTAATCTGGCAGAGTATCATTTATCTCACACTTGTAAAAAAAAAAAGAAAGAAAGAAAAGAAGAAATATATACGTTAAAAATGATTTGTAACAGCTTTGGTAATAATAGTCAGAAATTGACCGGTTGTCACTAAAACCAACCAACAACAACAACAACAATTACCAAATAGGTGAGGAGCTCACAAGATGTCATGGAGTTGACAGTTTGTGTTTGATTGATTACAACTTCAAAAATTCATGAATAACTTTCTTATTTCTTGACGGATTTCGCTCAAACTTTCCCTAATCTATTTCTCTCATTTTTTCTGCTTTTGTTCAAATTAACTGAATACCAGGGTGGACTTCCCCTTTACGGTTCCATGACATTTGCTCCTATGACAATTGCTCCGGTCTAACTTTGCCATGTTAATCCTAAACCTAGACGTAACCCTAACCCTAAACCCAACCCTAATCCTAATCTTCACATTGTCCTGAACAAAAACCAAATCATGACCTTGACCTTAACCTTTGACCTTTCGAGATATAGATGGCGGAGCAAATGTGTCACCTCAAAATACATGTGGAAAGATCAGGTCAAAAGGTGATGGAAATTAAGATTTTATTGGTGACAACAGAATTCTTTTAAAAATAACTTCTCCAGTTCTACAGATATCTAAATGTTCATGTGTGATAAGAGTTATATTTGAAAGGAAGAATGGATTTGTTTGCCCTACTGAACAGTAATAGTTGTACCTAAAACCTCCAGGTAATTTAAGTATTAAGTACCTCTGTGCACTTGTATTTTACACCTGAAGGGCAGAAGGGCAGACTGGCCATGGGGAATTTGGAAAGTTTTCCGACAAGTTGGTCAATATTTTGGGTAAAAAGGGCCAGTCGTAAAAAAAAAAAGGTCGGTCACTCGGTCAACAAAAAAGGCCGGTCGCTCCAAAATCCCCCCCCCCCCCCCCCATTTTTGTCCCAGTCCGCCCCTGTGCACCTGCATAGTATACTTTTCATGTTAAAAATTCTACATCATATGGATTTACTTTCTTGAAAGTGAGAAACCCTTATAGGGATTTTCATGCAAATATATATTTTTTTTTGTGTTACCAGAGCTCTATTGAATTTCCATAGCTCTTTGTGACCTTTTTTGAGCTAAAGCAGCTCTCTGCTCTTGTTGACTTTTAAACCTTTTTTTTTTTTGCACTGTTCAAATTTTCCTTCAGATTGGAAACTTGCCGAATACCTTTGCATTCTTTAAGAAAAAGATGACTACAAGATCTCGGAGAGCTGCAGAAAATTATAACAAATTATTGGCAGAGGACACGAGGGTAAGTGAAAATTCTTATGATTTTGTCCTAATTGAAGCATTTTGAAAAAAGATTTTAGGGGACTTTAATACACATGCTTGCATATAAACAAGCAAAAATATGCCTTTGATCAATGGTGGCAAATTATACATGGTATGTATGTATTTTCACTGATTGCATAATTTGGCACATATTTTGCCAATTTTAGATTGAAGGTATTAATCATTCAGTTTTATTCCTTCAACTATGTAAGAATCATGCAGGATATACAAACAGAAATGCTCGTGAATAATGGGCTTTTTTTTAAAGATGAAAAGTCTCTGCTGAATTTTTGTAAAATTGTTTAAAATTCTGTATCATGATGTGAAGAGTATTGGCATGTATATGTGGATTTTCTTGTGTTTTATTTTCCTGTTGGATACTATTTGATCTAGGCGTAGCACAAAGTTTCAGTAGATATCTCAACCTGTGATATCTTTGACTAAAAATTCAACAAGATAAAGAGAAAGTTGAGTTCTGGGAAAGGTGAAAAATAATTTGTGAGCTTTATCATTCCTTTTATGTCAGTTTGGAAGAACATCATAGTAGAAATGTCCCCTGAAAAGGATTGCTCTTCATTGCCCTCATATTCGAAATATGATGAGAAATAGCTGAAATGCTCGAGTTGAACATTCATCCCACTTGTGTGTGCAGTCCTTTATACCCATTTCTGTGTGCAGCACATGTTCTTTTCAGTGAGATTGGGCCAATTTCTTATCACTTTGATGATTCCAAAACATGACAGTATACACCAATTCTTATGTATACATGATCAACCTTCCCTGTAATTGCTTTGAAACAATTTCTTTCACAATGTAATTGCATGACCAGAACTCAACTTTATATTTAAAAGAAGACTTATGTGTCTTTTATTTTGTTTCTTTCTCTGTAGGTTTCATGGGTAGAGCAGCAGAAAGTGATTGTCCATGCCAAGAAGAGAGCCGATGACATCGTCCCTCCTGATGAAACAGGAGATAACTGGGCTATCCCATTCAATGATCCACTCTGGGACAAACAGTGGTATTTGGTAAGAAGGACCCAAAAGAATCATACAGTGTAGACAGGGCTTGACACTAACAGGTGCCTGTTACACATGGGCCTCCAAATTCTAAATCCAGATCCCTGGAATTTCACAATTTTTTCGGGGAGTTCATGCATACAGACCATTTAAATTATCGATCCAGACCCCCCCCCCCCCCCCCCCCCCCCCCGTGAAGAAAGTTACCATGGAGCACTGATTTAGGAGTTTAAATGTCATTATGGTTGTTAATTTTAAAATTAAAAAAAAACTTCTTTGCTTATTTCTTGTTGAAGTTAAAAATGATTCATGAATTTCTAGATGGATATCTTGGAAAATGTTCACATCAATACATACAAAGAAAAAGTAAACTGCATGTATAATTGAAATTTGTCCCATGTTATTTTGTTTGTGGTGCATGTATAAAAACTTGGCATTGTAAGGGTTAAACTGAAATAATTGCAACTTCATGATTCCCCCCCCCCTTCAGTACAACGATGGCCAGAAAGGGGCTACACCAGGAATGGATATGAACCTGATGCCTGCATGGAAGCTGGGATACACTGGAAAGGGGGCAGTAGTGACAATTGTGGATGATGGTGAGTTATACAATGTACATAGTTTTGGTAACACATGTACATTGTATCACAAATTATATCCCTGTGCCATATTTATCAATGTGTTGTTTTACCAGAGGCTTCAACAATACTTCAAACTTTCAGTATAAATCACTACATGAGCTGTGAAGGTGATAAAAGGGTAGTCATGTATATGTAGTCATTTAAGGCCGAAACTTTTGTCATGCTCAGCAAGGGCGGATCCATGATTTTGCAAAGGGGGGGGGGGGCACACAAATCTCAGAAAATTTTCTGACAAGCAAGAAAAAAAAAGAAAAGAAGGTAATCACTTCCAAAGGGGGGGGGGGGGGGAATAGAAGAAGGAGAGGGCACAGTGTACACTTTTCTTTCAAGGGGGGGGGGGGCACAGGCCGGAAATGCCCCCCCCCAAAAAAAACAAAAAAAACAAAAATCTGCCACTGATGCTGCATTGCAATCCTATTATATTGTCTGCTGCCTTTTGCTTGTGCCAGTCGGCACTTTTGGAAAATAAGAGATTAATCTTCTGATTTGTATACTGCATTTGTTTTCTTGACAGATACATAATACGTAAAAATTTGAAATACATCAGCAAATGTGGGCTCTCATGGTTAACTAATCAATTCGTTTTTCTTCTTTTATCTGCTAATCACTTGAATAATATTTTGAAATCCACATTGTAAATAGCATTCTATTCTAACGTACCTTCATTTCTTATCCTTTGAAATGTTGCTCATGGAAGTTGAGTGGTAAGTCTATCATTCTACATCTTTCCAATTTAGCTTTATATTTGTGTTTTTGTTCTCCCCTGTCCCCACCCATAATATCCAGTTTTCCTTTAAAAATGTCTTCTTGCATGATATAATCAGATAACTAGTGCATTGATGCATGTTGCAGTGCTTCACAACTTCTTATTTCCTATTTATATGGTTGGACATTAAAGTTTTTTTTTCTTCTAGGAGATTTTTTAAAATGTATTTGCTTGTTTTTATTTGAAGATATTGCTCTCTTCCTTTTATTTTTTTAAAGTCCAATATTATGGCCATCATAAAATGTTCTTTGTTTTCAAAAGATTTTTTTTGATTTACTTATATTTATATGTATACAATTTTATTTCAGTAACGGAGAGAGAGAGAGAGGAGTATATATATATATATATATATATATATATATATATATATATATATATATATATATATATATCAGTGAAGAGAGATGGAGAGAGGAATAGAGAGAGGGGGAGAGAGAGAGATAAAAAAAGATGGAGCAGAGAGAAGAGAAAAGTGTGTGTGTGTGATAGTGAGAGGGAAGAGAGAGAGACAGAGAGAGAGAGAGGGGGGGGGGTACCTAATCTGTGAAGAGAGATAGAGAGAGGAATAGAGAAGAGGGGAGGGAGATATAGAAAGAAGGAGCAGAGAGAAAATACACAGCAAAAATGCTGTTTAAAATTTCGTTGTTTAAAATTGTGTTGTTTGAATTTTAAGCAATATTGTTTAAAAGACGGACCCTGTATTTTAAACAACCGCTGTTTAAGACATCAATGATAATCTTTTAAACAATGTTGTTTAAAAAGATTGAAAATTTGCGCTAGACGGGTTTCCTTCTCCGCCAAACACGGCCAGCTTCATCATAGCTGATGACTTTGTGGTTGCAATGTTGCAGAAGTTCCAAATGCCGGAGCTGAGTGATACATTCAGAGGTAAGCATTTAGACTAAATATATTGTAATCTGATTGAATTTATATGCAAGACATATTTGTGCTGCCATGACTGTTGAGATCTAAGCCACAGTCACAGAATTAATTATGATTTAGACCTAGCTGCAACTTCGCAAGTCGCCCTTCCAGCGCAGTTTAAGTTGCACACACAGTGAACGCGCACAGGGGTCTGGTCCTATACTGTATGTGTGCAACTAACTTAAATTGCGCTGCGCTGCAAAGGTCCAGGTCTACATCATAATTTATTTTGTGGATGTGGTCTAGATCTAGACATAATGTAGATGTCACGGCAGCACAAATATGTCTTGAGTATAAACTCGATCAAATTACAGTTAGTCTAAATGCTTACCTCTGAACGTATCAGTCAGCTCTGGCATTTGGAACTTACTTGTCTACAACAGCCTTAAACAACCGTGTATGTTTAAACACATCATATCTGTATAATGTTTTAAACAATTATTTTGAACAACAACTTTGAATGTATTCTTTTAAATAATAGTTGTGCAAAAAGTTTTAAACAACTTAATTTAAACAACCTAGATGTTTTAAACAATTGTTTTAAACAAATTTTTTAAACAATAGTTGTGAAAAAAGTTTTAAACAACTGTGTGTTTTTAAACAACTTAATTTAAACAACTAGGTTGTTTAAAAGCTGTTGTTAAAAAAAAATTGTTTAAAATTTTAAACAACAGGCTGTTTAAAGTTTGAACAACTTTGGTTGTTTAACATTTTAAACAATAGTTGTTAGAGCGTAACAGAGTTGTTAAAACTTTTTTAAGAGTTGTTTAAAATAATTTTTACTGTGTACAAGTGTGTGTGAGAGGGAGAGAGGGGGGGGGGGGGGGGGGGAGAGAGATGTAATCGGTAAGCTTAACACCAGTATATTTTCTCCTTATTCTTTATATCCGTTGCAGGCCATTTGTGAAAATACTAACTTTTCCTTCTGCATGAATGTTTGTTTTCTGTTTGTAATCTTACTTAATATTAAACATTTGGTTACGGTATGTACGTATATGTATATATATATATATATATATATATATATATATATATATATATATATGTATATAAATGTACTCCTGCGATCTGTTCTCATATACATAGACTGCATGGTTTGTCAAGTTACATTGAAATACATGTCTATTTTATTACAGGGTAGAAAAGTATAATAATGATTTTAATAGAAAGCTACTTATCAGTTTATTGCTGTTTTGGGATAATTGTTTTGTAGAAATAGAGGAGAAAGAAGCAAAAGATATCACCAGAGATATTTGTGATGAAACATGAATGACTATTTGTTTGTTTTGTGTATTATCCATTCTAAAGAATTATTATGAAAAAATGTCTCCAAAAGACTTTCCCTCTTCTAGAATTCACATTTGATTCCATAATCCTTTTATAATATATATATTTTTTTGTTATTTGTGTGAGGCCTATGATGATAACGAACAAGATTAAAGTGCATATTAACATGAACTTTGCAAGTAGTTTTGATTTGATATATATTTTCTAGGATTCCTTCACTCACAATATCAGAAGATATGTCAATGTGGCAAAATGGTGCAAAATTCTTACGTGTGGAATATTTTAAATGACCATCTTATCAAACAAAAGAAATTATTTTTCTTGATATTTCTTAACACAGGGATTGACCAGCATCATCCTGATTTGAAAGACAATTTTGTAAGTAATTTAAATTTATCAGTTCTTTACGTATGAGAGGGCACTTTTTAGTGCTTTAACTTATTATTATTATTATTATTGTTATTACTATTACTATTATTGTCATTATTATTATCATTATTATTACTATTATTAGTGTCATTAATATTATCATAATCATCATCATTCATCATCATCATTTTATTACATTATTTCCTACGTTAGGGGGAATCCTATCAATGAGGTTTATTCGGTCACAATAGAAATTCGACATTACGGCAAAAGGGACTGTGCGTTAAGGCGAATAACAATAGGCTGAGATAAAAGGATTCCCCCTAATGCTGGAATAAGAGTTATAATTATTATTATCATCATCATCATCATCATTATCATTATCATCATTATCATCATTATTAGTAGTAGTATTATTTTTATTATTATTATTATTTTTTTTTTTTACTATTTTATTATTATTATTATTATTAGTATTAATATTATTATTATTTTATTACTATTTTATTATTATTATTATTATTAATGTTATTATTATTTTTATTATAATTATTATGCCCCATTGTTCAGTAAATTGAAAACTCTTAATATTTTTGATTTGTACTATTACTCCCTTGCTCTCCTTGGTTTCTTTTACTTTAAAAATAAATTACCCTCTAATATTTCTCAAATGTTCACTCTTAATTACCAGATATATAATCATGATACCCGTTTTAAGGATTCTTTTCACTTATGGCCAGTAAAAACAAATAATGCAATGAAATCAGTACGACATAATTTCCCTGTAATTTGGAACTCAATTCCCAAATGTATTTCTAATTGCAATACAATCACTTCTTTCAAAAAAAAGTTGAAGCTTTTTCTTTCTCTTAAATATGTATAGTAATTTTTCTGTTCCTATTTTTCTTTATTGTCTATATTTGTGTTATATTTTTAGTTTTAGTTTTATCTTTTTCTATTTGTTGTCTATATCATTTTCGCAATATTTTTAGGGAACTATGCTTGTACAAGGCCCAAGGGCTTTATTTATGTAGTTCCCCATTTCATTTTCTTATTTCGTTTATGACTTATTTTGTATTTGTTTCGAATGTACCTTTTTATTGAAAATGAAATAAATGAGAATTGAATTGAATTATTATTATTATTATTATTATTTTATTATTATTATCATTATTATTATTGTTATAATTATTATTATTATTATTATTATTATTATTATTATTATTATTATTGTTATTATTATTATTATTATTATTATTATTATTATTATTATTGTTATTATTGTCCCCGCCGAACGAAGTTCGCGAGGGGACTATGAAACGGGCTCCGTACGTGTGTGCGTGTGTGTGTGTGTGTGTGTGTGTCCGTCCGTTCGTCCGTCTGTCCGTGTGTGCTCAAATGTTAGAAAATGCTACTTCTCCGTCATTTCTTGGCCGATTTTGATTCCGATTGTTTTATCTGATAGGGCTGGGTGGGGGCTTCCAAACTTCTACACAGAATTTTGAAATTCATTAATTATGCAAATTTATGCAAGTTTATTCAAAATCGACGAAAAATGCTACTTCTCCTCTATTTCACATCGGATTTTGATTTCGATTGTTTTATCTGATAGGGCTGGGTGGGGGCTTCCAAACTTCTACACAGAATTTTGAAATTCAATAATTATGCAAATTTATGCAAATTTATTCAAAATTGACGAAAAATGCTACTTCTCCTCTATTTCACATCGGATTTTGATTCCGATTGTTTTATCTGATAGGGCTGGGTGGGGGCTTCCAAATTTCTACACAGAATTTTGAAATTCATTAATTATGCAAATTTATGCAAATTTATTCAAAATTGACGAAAAATGCTACTCCTCCTCTATTTCACATCGGATTTTGATTCCGATTGTTTTATCTGATAGGGCTGGGTGGGGGCTTCCAAACTTCTACACAGAATTTTGAAATTCATTAATTATGCAAATTTATGCAAATTTATTCAAAATTGACGAAAAATGCTACTTCTCTATTTCACATTGGATTTTTATTCCGATTGTTTTATCTGATAGGGCTGGGTGGGGGCTTCCAAACTTCTACACAGAATTTTGAAATTCATTATTCATGCAAATTTATGCAAATTTATTCAAAATGGCTGAAGGTTCATAATGTTTTCATGTTTTATATTTCAGTTGTATACATGCATTGTTGGTATTCTCTTCTTTTGCATGCAGTAACATTATTATTTTATTCACTAAAGTTTTTCACTGAAGTTTTAAGGTTCAGGCTAGTTAATTTCCACAGATCTGCACTTCCGGCGGGGACATTTATTACGCATTGCGTAATTTACTCATTCACTTGTTATTATTATTATTATTATTATTATTATTGTTATTGTTATTATTATTGTTATTATTATTATCATCAATGTTATTATTATTATTATCATTTCATATTGAGAATGCATGGTTCATTTCAAGGAAGTTTGTTCATTTTGAAAATACATATTGAATAACCAGTCCAAAAAGTTGTTGAAACCATGATTATATCACTGCTGACAATGGTATGGAATTTGTTTTGACGTAACTTTCCAAATTGTGATGAAATCTATGATTATTTAGTTATTCATCCTACAGCATGAATTGAATTCCTATCGAAAATGAATATTTAATTTTCTCTTAATAAAAAATGATCAGTTAACTTTTTCAGCCTTTCAGGGATGTTCTTTTTATACTCTATGATAAAATAATGAACTATTCAGTTAAGTTCATGATCATGTTGAAATTTGGTATATTAATTCTGTCAGTGGTGCAAATCCAATTTGAAATTCGGGGGGGACACCACATGATCTGAAATGTCTGAAAAAATTTTCTGACCACCCTCCCCCCCCCCCCCCCCCAAAAAAAAAAAAGGTTATCACATTTTTGGGGTCTATTTTTCCTCCAAAATTCTCTGACAAGCAAAAAAAAAAAAAAAAAAAAAAGGGTTATTCAAAAAAGTGGGGGGGGGGGGGGGGGGGGGAACATGTCTCCCTATCCCCCCTGGATTTGCACCCATGAATTCAGTAGAGAATACAATTACAATTTTATTCTTGTAAGACTAGCAGTTTGGAAGTTATATGTATCATTATCTTTTTCAGGCTGTGATTCAGCCTTTGACTGCCTGGATGAGGCATTTGGTATAGATTGCAATAAGTACCTACCAAATTTAGTACACCTCCTATGAATGTAAAGATACATAATCTTGCGGAAAGTGTGACTTTTTAATTGTCCACATGTAATATATAAGGGGTAACCTCGCTAGTCATAAGGACCACTATTCATAAGGACCACTTACTCATAAGGACCGCAATCCATAACGCGTGACTAAATGAATAGCGATTTTGTATGAACAGCGGTCCTTCTAAGAAGCGAGCAAACCATAGACACATTACTTCGCTATTCATAAGGACCACTATTCATAACTATTCAGAAGGACCGCTATTCATAATGCGTGTTAAATGAATAGCGGTTTTCTATGAATAGTGGTCCTTATGAATAGCGAGCGGACCCGCCAAATTAAGTACACCTCCTATGAATGCGAACATACATAACCTTTGCGGAAAGTGTGACTTTTTAATTGTCCACATGTAATATATAACTACATGTATCGCAATTGTTTTGAATGTTTTCAAAAGTTTTCAAAAGTTTTTTTTTTTCTTCATGACAATAACTTTAACAATAACCTTGTGCAAGTTCATCTCTCAAATGTAAGTGTACATCTACGTGAATTGCATAGATTCAACTACAATTCTCTCATATATGTTTCATTTGTTGTTTAGGATATGTATGCAAGCTATGACTTCAACAATAAAAGCAATGGAAATAGCCCCACCCCTGATTATAACAAGCCAGCATCTGCCATCAGGTAAGTCTCGTATCACTAGAAAAGGTCTCATTTTGCCATGATTATATTTTTTTCATTGAGCTTTTCCTATATTCACACTGCCTTAGGGAATTTGAAAAATTGTTATGGACTTTGAGGCATCTGGCCATACAGTCAAAAAAATTATTCATCCTCTACATGTACTGTATACTGTACAATTTTACTGCAGAAAATAGTTTAATCATGCTGCTGTTAAATATGGCAAAATAGTTTGGTGGTTGATTACATCATTTTTGGGGTTTTGTTTATCCTGTAATTGAAGTGGAGTGGTAGCCATTGAAATGCTTCAAAAAGAAAGAGACACAATTCTAGATGCAGAAATAACTGTTGATCGTATCTGATAATTGAAAATAAAAAAGCCAAGCTTTTATGATATCATTATGAAAAACTCAAGCAAATGCTTTGTAAATAAAACCAATTCATCCTATTAAAGCAAGTAGTTAATTGTCATGGAGTTAAATTTACTCGCCAGGAAAGTGTTATTGTTTTTGTTTGCTAGCAATTGCTTGGCTTTTGATATTACTATCCAATGAAGCATCAGTGCACTGTCAAGAGGTGTATCCATACAAGTTTTAATCTTGGGCTAAGATACATTTATATGATAACAGGAATCCTGAGTATTGGTAAAGCATCATATCTATAATAGTATCATGCAAAATGCTCTAGGTGCCCATAGACTACACAATAATACATAAATAGTACAATATCATACAGTACAGATTGCATGAAAAATACAAAATAATATAATACAGATTACATGAAAAAATATTAACAATACAAATACTGTGATGCAAAGAACATAAAGAAACAATTATGTAAAGAAGTGGAGAAATAAGTGCAAGTGTAATTTGATGATTTTTTTCAGCCATGGTACAAGATGTGCAGGAGAGGTAGCGGCAGCAGCAAATAACAGTATCTGTGGGGTGGGTGTGGCATACGAGGCCAGCATTGGAGGTAAGAAAAATGTGTCAAAGATATTTCCTTTTCTTTTACTTTTAAGCCCTCTAAACGCTAATGCTACCATGTGGTGTTACCTAAAGACTTCATTTGTTAATACTCACCATGGAAACCTACAGAGAACATCTAAAGATATTCTATGTTGATATGTTAGGATTGGATTGCTGTTATGCTTTCATGCTTTTAAACTACATAGCCATTAATCTAATGGAGAGTGAATTAGGCAGAGCGGTAGGGTAGGGAAAAAGAGAGAGGGGGGAGGGGCAGAGGGATGATTATGATGATGATGGAATGTAAGAGATTGAAGAAGGTACAAGAGAAAAAGGAGAGAGGATTGTGTTATTAAGTATTGGCATCACCTGTGCCTGGGAAGGGAATTTTAAGCGAACTGAATCACTGTAACCCTCAGGTCTCTCCTGATATAACTGATTTGGATGTGCAGGTGTACCACTAAAGTGGGGTTTCCCCCTACTCTTATTCTAATAGTGCAGTGGGTTCTTAATGTGTAAAGGTGGTGACTCTCCTCTACACGGGGCCTCCATTTAACATCCTATCCAAGGGATGTAGTGTTTTCCACTGTAACATAGCCTGCATCTATGAAACACTGCAGGCTTCAGAATTTGTGGTTGGACAGGCAGATGCTTTACTGACTGCCTCCTGTATTCAGTGTACTCAAAGTCATTTTTAAAAACAGACTGAGGTGTAGCTGCATTGCCTTCACTTGGATGCGATAAAACTGGTTGAGAGAATTGATACGCACAAGGGGAAGCACTAGCTTTGCAACTTGTATCAAAGAACAAGGATCCCTATATCTACATGCACATGTTTGTGTATTACCAAAAATTACCACTCTCAATAACTTCATAACTTCAGACAATTCAAAAGTATCATTTGTATGTTTCTCTCTCAGGTATTAGATTGCTGGATGGTGGAAACACTGATCGTCTGACATCCGAAGCCCTCCAGTTTAACAACAGCCATGTGGACATATACAGCTGTTGCTGGGGCCCAGTTGACGATGGCATTAGGTTTGAGATGCCTCATACTCTCACCAAGGAAGCCTTTGAGCATGGCGCTAAAACAGTGAGTACAAGTGTTTACTTCTTTGGTCATGGTTCTTGCAAGCATTACGTTGAATAAAGATGATACATATACTCTAGCTCTATCTACACATGGTCCACAATTCATGTCTTTTTGTTACTCTGCCTCTGAGATCTGGGGGAAAGGTGTATAATTCAAAATACAAGTTACAAGGATTTCATTAAATCTGCATGCCTGTTGAAATATACGGTTGCACAAAGACAGCGAGCATCTGTATGTTCTGCACCATAATGGCTGTAATATTACATTAGTTACATTTATATTACTATAAATTCATCCCAGGGGATGCTCAACTTACCTACAAAGTACTCCTCTTACTCTGGTTTTAGCCAAACTGCTCTTAGCCTCTGAAAGCATTCAAGGAATTACTGGTGCCTGTCCGGTTCTACACCTAGGTTAAGAGTGGCAAAAGTAGATTAATATCTTACCAAAGGACACTAGAGCTGTTTCTGGGACTTTGAACCGCGAACCATGGGAGCAACAATCTGGGACGTATTCAAGAGAAATTGTATGAGACATACGTTGATCATGTTACAGTATGGTATGCAAATTCATTTTTCTTGTTTGTTTGATCTAGGGTCGTAATGGAAAGGGCTCCATATTTGTCTGGGCGGCAGGAAACGGTGGGCACGACGACGACCACTGCGGAGCCGATGGCTATGTTGGTGACATCCACACAATCGCCATCAGTGCCATCAACGATCACGGGTTACCGAGTTACTTTGTAGAATCCTGTCCAGCCATCATGGCTGTTACGTTGTCTGGAGGTCCCTCAAGTGTCAGTGAAATCAGGAATGGGAATTTCAGGTGGAATCTTGTGGTGAGAAGACACACATCAGAGCATTTTTTCCTGAGGTTAATCCTCAAACACTTGAATATATAAAACCGATTTTGCAATATAGGACAGATATATCAACAGATAATATATTTTATATGATGTATTTCAATCTAATTTACTTCTTCTTGATTGGGCAATACAAATTTTTATTATTTACTGATTCAGTGCATAGTTTTTTTCCATTCTATTTTTATTGGTTCATTTACTACGTAATTTTTATCATAATGTCAAATGTTTATGAATATTTATTTTATCCTTTGCTTTATATTATGCTTTATATTATAACCATGACTTCACTAATGTCTGGACTAACGTATTGTACTTTATTTTATAATGTTAATAAAACCAAATTGAAATTGAAATTGAAATTACAAAAAATTGCTTCGATACAGCTATACATGTATTTCAATGATTCCTCATGTTAATATTGTAAGAAAAAAGGTTTATTTTTTCTTTAATTTTTCTTTATCTTGTGCAAAGAAGACTGTATTAATTGATGCACATTATCTGATGTTATGGCTCAGTCTGTTTTTTTAAACTTTTACATTTTTTTACATGTCCAGACAACCACAGACCTGTATGGAAACTGCACCACAGCTTTTGTCGGAACCTCCAGCTCAGCACCCCTCGCGTCAGGATTGTTTGCTGTAGTGCTGCAAGCAAAGTAAGTTTTTTAACCCTTACTGTACTGGGCTATTTCAAGAATTTTGCCTCCGCGGTATCAGAAACTGAAATCTCAAGACTGACTATCTTTGACTGCATGTAACATACAATTGGACACTTTTGAGCTTGCGACATACAAAAAATTCTGATCTAAAACTGAAAATTTCTTGAAATACAGCTCAGTTTTTGGAACCCATTTTCCTTACGGACACACATAAGCCACAAATTTTCAGATTAGGGTAGCGGACCGCCGATTACATTGCTAAAATGTGATATTTATGGGTTATGGCACTATTACAGCTAGGCAGCAGTGGTGCACGCTATAGACTCACAATTTTTTTTTTTTAGGGTGGAGCTTAGGAGGTTGGGAAAAATATTTCAAAAAAACAATTTCAAAATCTTTGAAACATATCTAGATGTTTGAATAACAGAATTATAGTTGTATGCATCCCAGCACATCAACAGTAATAAACTTGCATTTGGGTTGCGTTTGGGTTGCAGGGGCCTTTTAAAGCAATAATCAACATGATATGGGGCTCACAGTCCTTTCCAAGCCCCGTTACTCTTGCATTCTAAATTAAATAGAAGAAGCAAAAAAAAATGTGTTCATAATTGTCTGTTGTTAATACATCACTCTTTTTGTTGAAAGCTTTTGAAAATTTTTGAAAGCTTTTCAATGAGAAATGTCTTTCATCCAATGGTTCAGTTAATATGTTTACATCTCAGAATCTGATCTAGTCTCTGGACCAGTTAATTTATATTGATTCTTTCTTTTATAAATTTACTATGAATTTTCAGAGTTGTAAAGAAAGAGAATTGTTGGCAAGTAATAGAATGTATTCAAGCAAGGAGAACTCATTTTAATGTATAGTTACCACAGACATTCTTCTCTCTTGCCTCCTCCTCTTTAGAACCCTGTAGCTCTTTCTTGTTTCTTTTATAGGCTTTTTACATTTTTATACCCCCGCCAAATGAAGTTTGAAGGGGGTATATAGGAATCAGCGTACAATTGGTTGGGTGGGTGGATGGGCGGGCGGGTGGGCAGGCAGGCAGTCGGTCAGGCCGTCAGTTGGGCCACCGGTCGATAGGTCAGTCCGTTGCAAATTTTGCGCATCGAACTACTTCCTCATTTTTCGAGCAATGCTCTTGAAATTTGGCACACATATTGGTCTTGTGGTAAAGATGTGCAAGACATATTGTTTCACTGTGTGACAAACTGCGTTGCCATGGTAATGACATATGCCTATAAAATGGAAAAATATTGCAGATCAAACCACTTCCTCATTTTGGGAGCAATGTTCAGGAAATTTGGCACACACATTGGGGCGGATGTGTTAATCACCTGCAGTGATATTCTAGTATTTTTTAACCCTGGACTCTTTTTTTTTTGCTGTGCTCATTTGCAATTTTATTCCTGTATTATCTCCCTAGCCAGAGTGCTTAGCCCCATCTTTTGACATTGAGCCCACCCTTTTGTGGTGCTAACCCTGCTTTTGTCCAGGGCTAAAAGAATCCTGTATTATCGCGGAGTTAGCCAACTTTGGTATTAAAATGCAATGTGAATAGAAAGTATGCTGAGCTTAGTCCCATACTATTGGTGGATCTAAATCCTTGTTTAGCCCCACCGATAGTACAGGACTACGCAATATTTTGCAAGTGTAAAAAGCCTATTCATTTTCTTTGTCTTGTATGTGGTACACACCTCCATACTTATCAACTTCTCTCCTAATTTTAGCCCCCAGTTGACGTGGCGAGACTTGCAGTACCTCATCACGGAAGGCAGCAAGATTCCTCAGCCTTATAATACGGGCTGGAGCATCAACGGAGCCGGGCTTCATGTTCATCATGACTTTGGTTTCGGGGTGCTGGATGCAGGCAAGATGGTGGAACTAGCCCTAACATGGGATCTAGTAGATCCGCAGCAAACTTGTGAAGTGGATCCCATCTTTCCAGACCTGTAAGTTTGAGATGAATAACAACAATAAAAATTAATAGGGGATGTACATGTATATACATGTAATTCTCAGTGCATGATAAGTGTACCTTTTCTTTAAGCGGTGCTTACAGCTCGCCAGTTCGAATGATAGGGGTTGTTCATAGGTTCATAGGTTCATAGGTTCATTTATTGTCCATTCATATATGGAAATTTGTAGTACAAGTATTTACATGGTAAAGGTTACAGACATAAATACACAAATACTTCGAGCATCAGTAAACATAAATAAATGCATGCAACGATAACAATATATAACATAATCGTACAGAATTGGGCATATCGGGAAAATAACTTGATGAATATACTATTTCATTTGATGATAATGAACTACAGTTTTAAATAATTAACATATTACAGTGGGTTAAAAAAAATGAGATAATGATTTCTATATCCAAAAAGTTTGTTGTGTCTACTAAAAAGGATTCTAGATACAAAGAAATACAAAACCTAATAGGATTGATTATGAAATCAAACGTTAATCATGATAACCTGTTGTAAAACAGGTATATACGTATTTTGAAGTGATAATTCAGTTGATAAGTACCGCTTATCTGCATTCTTACTTCATTCATTGTTATATCCTATTATTCAATAAAGTTTTGGTATTTGCAATCAGATACAAGCATGGTCTTAAAGAAATAATGAAATACAACCTGGTATACTTGCTCTAATTGTTAGGTACAGTACTATTAGTTCAAGTGTAAAGAGGCTTTGACCCCGTTCTCACTCACTTTGAAAGTGGACTTTTGGAGCGGTCTATCTAAGACCCGTTCCTCAGGAATGGTTCTTAGGTGAGTGTGAACGGACAAAGTGGTCCAGGAAGTGGTCTTCTGGACCGCTCCAGAAGACCACCTCGGGGAGGTGGTCTTGAGGAACGGGTCTTATTAAAGTGATTGATTAACTTTGTGAAAAATTGTAAAATCAGATCAAATGCCAGTGAATTGTGTGCAGTCCTCTAACTACATATATAATTAAGGATATGTGAAAGTATGAGAGAAAATGGAACCCGTTTACTATCCTAAAAAAGAGAAAATCGCGATCAATCGCTAGCGCAAGTCGCTCGGCTTCTTCGCTGCGCTGCAGTCACAAAAACCAAGCACCGGCGCTTGGCGATTTCAGAGCGGGTTTCCAGCCCTACGGTATTCTGTGATAGAGCGAGGTATGCCAACCGTTAGAGTTCTTTAGGGTTCGGTGGTACTCTATCCCGAAATCAATGTTCAATCATAAATATCTTGATATATAAACGACCGATCAGCTTATAAAACTCAGGTGATTCCTGTCTGAGCTAAAGGTTTGCAATTATGATTACAGCATTAGCTGGAACAGTGATTTTTTTTTTCAATCCTGGGCAAAGTTAATCAATGCCTTTAAGAGCGGTATGGACCGCTCTAAACGTGCAATGTGAACGAAAGCGTACTTCAACCGGAAGTGAGCCAGTGACGTTCCGCGCACAAAACAAAGCAAAAGCAATCGATCGGGCAGCCGGCAGGCACGCTACGGTACATCAGTTTGTATTCCGCGCGAAAAATTTGACCCGCTGAACTGAGCTGCCATAGCAACAAGGCCACTTTGAATCGTGGAGCGGTTTGAGCGAGAAAAACTGCTCGGAGTGTGAACGCTAGCAAACCGTTCCTCAAGACCCGTTCCTCTGGAGCGGTCTAACTAAGACCACTTTCAAAAGTGAGTGAGAACGGGGTCTTTGATGGACAAATGCATGTATATATGTACATATATATCTGGCAACACTATTCTTGTAGATAGAAGCACACATTTTAAATCAACTGTTTTTACACTCTTTCTCTTTTTCATTCCCTATTTCTTTAACCTCTCTCTTCCTTCTTTCTCTCCCATCTCTCTCACTTTCTTTCACCATTATTTTCTCTCTCTCTGTCTGTCTGTCCATTCTCTCTTTACCCCACAGAACCCTGCGGCAAGGCCACGCAGAAAACATCACCCTCTCGGTGAACTGCCCCAACGTTCGCAGCATGGAACACGTGAAAGCATACATCAGCCTCCAGGCTTACCGGCGAGGTGATGTCAATCTTGTTCTCTACTCTCCATTCGGCACCCCATCCAGGCTCATCGATACCAGGATCCACGACAGCAAAAGTGAAGGACTCACGGACTGGCCCTTCATGACTGTCCATAACTGGGGAGAGGATCCTACCGGAGAGTGGATCCTAGAATTCAGGTTTGTAAACTGGATGTTCAGATATACCATGTCTTATGCTCACCCACTCATCATCACACCCCATCCCTAAGAGGATTTTCGGGAAAGAAAAAAAAAATGTTTTCAGAATTTGGCTTTTTGTTTACTTGTAGTTCAGAACTATAAGGTTATTTCTTAATTCAGTGTGTTATGTAACATACAGTTATGTTAAATATTGAGGCTTGAATTATAACCGTAGAGGATGTAGAGACTCGGAGCTTCCGAAGCCCTTTATTATTATGAATGTATTATTTGATTATCAATCTGTCATGTATCCCAATATTCGTAGTTCACAATTTTCATGACAAACGTATTTTTGGTCATTTGCAGTGACACCTTTTTATAGGAAACTGACAAGCAATGTAATCAGCATCACAGGAAATCAGTATACTGTACATCTATGTGCAGTGCATCACCATTTCAAACAGTGTTGCAATGACTATTAAATGTAAATGCATAATCACACATATAAATGATGATTCATTTACCAAGAAATATTTCTCCTATTTGACGTATCTAGGTACAACCCCACTCCAGAGAATGCTGATGAACCAGAAGATGAAGAACTAAACATGTCCCCTCGTGTCGAAATCCACCGTGCCACCCTGGCCATGTGGGGCATGACTATATACGGTGTCAGCGAACCCCGGCAACGTACCGACGTTGAAGAGACTGGAGGAGATACAGCTGAGGTTAATGGTGAAGGGGATGATGATGATGATGGAGATGAGGGAAAGAATCCTGCGGTGAACCCTGATGATGCTGGTAAATTGTCATAATTTGTGACACGACATTTGCTCTGGCGACATCCGCTGCAGGCTTTATTTTGTCAAAGATAGGGTTAGGGATAGGGTTGCCTTGGGGTTTTAGATTGAGCTTAGAGTTACGGTCAAGATCAGGTGTAGTGTTTGTTTCAGGATCGAAGTTAAAAATGTGGTTAGTTTAGGAAAATTGACCTTGAAGCAAAAGTTGCTGGAGCATATGTCGCACATCTCATAAATGTTTGTTGTCACTTCTACCTGATGGATATTTCACAATGTCACTGTAACCTAGATCTCTCGGCCTTGGGATGACTGAAAATTATTAAACTTTCAGTGTCATCAGCTTTAAAGGGTTGAATATATAAAAATATGGGATTTCATCCAATTCAGTTAGTGATTTCTAGTGCTGGTATCGGCATGGAAAATCTATGTCGCCATGTCGCAATAAAATTAACGCCGATACATGTCGACATCTGGACATGAGTCAAACAAGTCTAAACTCGGGTCGCTCCCGTAGTGACCGTACACTATTAAACCAGAGTTACCCGACACAAATTCACAAGAGCTTTACATGGAATACATGCACTATGTCCTCACGGGCTCACACTCGCAGTCATACTCACTTACAGTTCTCAAAGATGCACACTGTCAACTATTTGCCCCAAAATTTGTTTTGTATGATCCAATTTATCAAGCATTAATGAAAGTCATGCGGTGCGAGTCAGCTAGTGTCACATATCTAGGCATGTACATGTACGTAATGTATACCGGTCGCAGCTAGATACGCAGCGATCGTGTCGCGCACGCGCGCTGCTAATGCGTATGTGAAACAAATCACGTACGCGCGCACGACGCCACGGCGAGGTACATGTAATTATATAATGTAAGACCCATTTTATGTCGCCATCGGAGCGTGCGTGTCGACATGTCGGCAAAGTCCAAAACCAGTACTTTTGTCGCCATAGTGGCGACATCAGGCGTGTCGATACCAGCACTAGTGATTTCATTTATAGAAGAAAATTCACCCAGGAGCTATTGTTTCCAGAGCATGTGCGTAAGAACCAGACCCCTATAACATGAGGTTTCCCTAGAATGACATTGTTTTCTTTTTTATTCATCAGGTAAGAATGACCAGAACACTATCAGGAAGATATACAACCAAGAGCAACTTGCTAGTGAAGAGATCAACCTGGACCTAGAGGACATCGCTAACGGTGTCCCACTGCCCCCTAACCGTGCTCATAACATCAACAAGATCACAGGAGGGATCGGGACTGGGTCCTTTGATGGGCTCTTGCTCAGCAACCAGGGCCTCATCAAGCTGGCAATGTTTGCTAGGAGTCTGGAAAACGGGGAGCCGATTTTGAGATACCTGAACTCCTTAGACGATGATTCTTTGAAGATGCTGGGTCGGGATTTTGACTTGGACAATGTGATGGAGAACATGATGATGGAAGATAGACAGAAGGTAGGTTTGCAGGAAGAGTTGAAAGCAAAGGAGATGGATAATCTGGATAAAAAAAGAGAGTTTGATTTGGAAGAAGAAACAGGAGCCAAGAGGGAAGGGCTTGATGATGTGGCCTTTGAAGGACGAGACGATGAGATGACCAATACTGACATCCTCCGCCTTCTCCGTTCTCTGGACGTGAGTACAATGCGTCTCCTGATGAGATATGTTGAGGAGTTGGATACCAAGGAGCTGAATGCAAGAATAGATTCCCTTCAAGGAGGACAAGCACTCCATCAACGAGACAGGTATGTGGAGAAATATTCAGACGTGCCTGTCGAGGTTCAGAAGAAGACAGAGGATGCGTTGCTAAGGGATATAGAGATGTATAATGTGATAGAGAAAAAACAAGAAGAACAAGAAGAAGAAGAAGAAGAGGTAGAAGAAAAGAAAGAAGATGAAGCCATGGAATATCAGAAGAGAATTGATGATGCTTTGTTAGGAAGTAGGCAGAGCAATAGCTTTAAGAGGAATGAAGAAAGTTACTCTAGTCTAAGGAAGAAGAATGGTTTTGTTGCAGAATCAAAGAGTGATGATACCCTAGAAGATGAGAGACTATATGCCCTACTAAGGGATCTGCAGGAATTATTAGAGGATGAATAATTGTTTTTAATTCACTGAATTTAAGCTTTAATGGTTTTGAATACTTATACTGAAATTATATTCATACTTTAATTAAAACTTTCTATTTTCATTGGTACATGTATGTAGCTGTTTACAGACTAATGTGAAACAGATTTCTATATTTTATTATGATACATCAGTCATATGGGGAAAAAATATTTGTGCTTCTATTTGGACATTATTTTATTTCGTTTATTTATAGTGGTGAAGTGGTAATAAAATCATCATTATATTGTATGTAATTGCCCTTTGTAAGAAGTGAAATAGCCCCCTCTAAATGTGCTCTATATGTAGGCAGGAAAACTCTTTCATTTTCATCACCTACTTTGTCTCTTATTCCAATATTCCTTGTGAGCCTGTAAAGTAAGATTATCACTTCTTTTTAAAATTCCTTTAGTCTTTCATTTTCATTTTAGTTGCACATTGTGCAGAAGAGATGATTAGGGAGAAAAATTTGCTTCTGTAATGGTTTTTTTACACTTACATGTACTATATTTGCTCAAAGCAAAATTGTTTGTCATTTATATTCTGCAATGTATACTTTTAAAAATCAGTTTTGCAATAATTTCTAGGTTCTAATTAATATTATTAATGTTATTAGTAGAATTTGCCATTGCTACATACATATTAATTACTGAGCAAATGGAAAAAAGAGTATGATAGATGATACAGTATAGTTGTCAGTACTTACTAAAGCAAAGGTATGCTTGGATTGCTTGTGTGTGTAGAGTATAAGTATATTTATTGTGTCTGTGTACTTATCTTTATTTCACATGAAGGTATTTTGGAGAGTCCCACTTTGGGCAGCATTATTCGTTTTGTACGTTTTTTTCTATCAAATTCGTACCATATGCAACATTTGTATCTCTCTGCCTTCAGTTATGTCCAATCATCTTTCTTCTCAAGTTTGTGTGGTAAATTAGAATCTGCTGAACAAAAAAAATTCAGTTGATTGTTTAAGAGATATACATGTATATGCAGTCATGATTTTTGGGGGCATGATTGATAATAAAATTATAGTGCATTGAAGTACAACTATTTTGCTGTTACTTTTTTGTCACATAATACATGTTTATATCATGGAGACTATTGTACAATTGGACATACACATGTATGTAAAAGAGAATTTATATTAATTGGGTAAAGTACAGTTATTATATTGCATTCACTGTATGCATAGGTATATATCTATAATTAATGAATTCCCCACTCATGATTGAGTGTTATTTTATTCAAATCATGTCTCATCAAATTCAGATGTTTTCGTGTAGAGTTTCGTAACTTGTAGTTGAACTAATGCTTTACATCATTTCCGTATGGAGCTAAATATTTAGTGCAGAAATTGGGTCATTAATTTTTTCAGGTAATAGTGACACAATATTTTGATTTTTATACCAAGGGGGTTTTCCCTAATATGTGGTGAATGATTACCCAGTAGTAGTCATTATCTAGTATATAATGAATTTATGAAAATTAGATTTCCTTTTGTAGGTCTTTCAAGGTGAATAAATATATATATATATATATATATCTTGTATTTGGGCAGGCAGTACTAATTTGTTGTTTACTACATGCAATACTTATCATATATCATATTCCTTATCAGAAGGTAAAATTATTGTGAATTACATATCGTCTGTTTGAAGCCAGAGAGATAGGCGTTAACTCTGTACAAACGATGGGACTTAACGCCCTTTTGGCTCCAAACAGACGATATTTCTATAATCAAGTGGAAGTCAGAACTAGGTCGTAATATGCTTTCAATTCTGGCATTCAATATACAATATATGTTCATTTCACATGAAGGGTTAGAATATGAGACAAAAACTATTCTACTGCTTCAAAACTTCTGGATGCACAGAATTCTTTTACATTTCTTATTTCAACATATAAAAATGTTTTTATCTTGTATTTTTTTTTTATATTCAGTTAGAAATCAGTACTAATTTATTTTTCACTTCTGGCATGACTGCACATGTACATGTAGGATTCGAGGTTAGAACACAAACCATGTATCCTGCGTCAACAACAAAAATAGTGCAGAAAATAGGAAAATATTTCTTTCCTTCTTTGTAAAATTTGTAAAATGAGGTACATCCACAGTTATTAATCAGTATTATATTTTGACATCCAATGATAACAGTGATTTATCATAGCAATTATGACTGATGATGGTAATGGAAATGAGGAGGGTAAAATGACAATTGAATGAAGAAGATGAAAAGAGGAATTATTCCATCGTCTTAAGGAGATGAATTGTGATAAGGAACTCTCTAGAAAAAAATCGAGTGATCCCTGATGTCACGCCAAGGTGAAGTGAAAATTCACTCTTTTTTCTTTAGAGAGCACTTGATAATCTCGATATTCACTGTTAAACAAGTGATCACTGACGTGACTCCTGGGTGGGTGAAAAATGAGTGAAATTTCACTCTTTTTTAGAGAGAGAGAATACAAATTTCAGTACCTCATGTAATATCTGGCTATGCCAGTGAGATACATGTGTCACCAAGGAGTTGACACAACATACTTATAATTATGCTAGGTGATTATACATGTTAAGATGGGAACATTTCGTCTGTTTGGAGCTAGATGGGCGTTAAACTCATATCATTTGACACAGAGTTAACACCCTTCTGGCTCCAAACAGACAATTTATGGGAGTTACGGGGTATATCATGCTTGTGGGCATTGTATATAACAGTGGCGTATCCAGGATTTTGAAATAGGGGGGGGGGGCGCCAGCGGTGAGGGAGCAGAGGGTGTATCCCCCCTCCCACGGTAAAAACCACATAACAAAAAAATTAAAAGGGGGGGGGGGGCGCACCCTTGACGTCCCTGCCTGGATCCGCCACTGTATAATCTTGTGTTCTGGTACTGACAGGAAATACAATCCAAACCAAATTTACACCGACTGTTCACTACTACAAATCAATAATATTTCCCAAACTATTTTGGTTAAAAAAAATGTGTCATAGATAGGTAATGAGCAAAGAAAGATCAGGATATCGAGCGAGTCATTCCGGCAGCATGTCAGACATTAGAATGATACTGTACATGCGTGCTTTCAGTGTCAGATTCCCAGCATTTTTTCCTTATTTTTTTCGATTTCGCTAATCCAAATCACTGATCTGTCTGCATGAAAGAAATCATTATTTTCGAAGCTAGTTTCTCTCGGAATTCACTTCCATCGCCAGTACTCCAGATTTGCTTTGAATTGCTATTTATATTTGTTAAAACAGGTTATTTATGTGGTGCATGCGGAGTGTATGTATGCTTGCCAAATTAAAGTCGGCGCTTATGGCACTTTCAGTGATTTAAAAAAAAAGATATGGTAAGTTATATGTGAGGGAAGTTTTTGGTGAAATAATTTATAATAAAATGCACTGGTGTGGAGAAAACTTAGTAATGAAGTGTCAAAATTGTGTATTTATTAGTGTCATGCTATTGTCTATGATTCTCAAAAAGTATCTTGAACAATCTCATCTTATACTTGAGATACACGTTTTAGGTTATCTTGATTAATACATTTTATTTCGTTTTTTAGATTGTTTTTCCCAGATCTTTCACTCATAAAGAGGATCTTTGTTTTGGGCTTTTAGACAACAGTTCTCATAAAAAATACCCAGAAATACTCGATATATCAGAATAGTATGTCTATTAGAGGATAATACAGCTATTGCTGAAATGGTTACATGTCGTTTTACCGAAGGTTCGTAATTCCAAAGGTTCGTTTTTCCGATGGTTCGTTACTCCGATGATTCCTAATTTTTAAAAACGAAAAATTATGAACCCATTTTCATTTTCGGAATTACAAACCTTCGGAATAACGAGCCTTCGGAGTAATGCATCAGAATGAAATATGATTAGGGATTCTGAACCCTATTTCATTTTCGGAATTATGAACCTTTCGAAAATCGAACCTCTGGAAAAACCCCCGTGGAAAGTTGGAAAGTTGCGTCTAGGAAGGGGTGATGTGGGATACCCCCCCCCCTTCCTGTACAGTAAGGGCTAAAACACCCTAAAATAGTTGAATTAGTCAAAATAGAAACTTGTATTCCTTATTACAAAGCAGTTATGAAAAATATCGTGCTAATCGACCGAGTAAAATGTAAGGCCCCATTTTACGAAAGTAAAGTATACCGAATTTTTCTCTTGACTTGAGAAAGACGACATGATACAAACATTGGAGTACATGAAATAATTTGAATAACAGCGACTGCAACGACAAAACATGTAGACCATCAATTCTAATGTTCGGCCCAATTAATATTCATCCTAGACTGCAAACTAGCAAAGCGCATGAAAAAGTATGAGCAGCTTGCTATTTTGGCATCTATATACCAATTTAATATTTTACGCCATCGTGATGTGAAAAGAGTGCAGACGAAAGCACCAAGCAACCGACCGCAATCATGTTCGCAACCAATTTCCGAATTCCCATTTACGCGCCATTTTGATACTTATACAACAACATTCACCTATTTCTCCCATAAAAATCGATGAATATTTACAAAGGTCGTTTAAACCACACGAGCCTGTCAAAGGGCTGTCAAATTGAGAGGCTCACTGCAATATAGTGCCAACTCACAATCGTGTCATTTAGAGATATGCGCAGGTATTTGAAAGTTATTATTTACTAGATTTATAAGATATTTCTTTGTCACTAACTTCTGGATATAGTTATTGGTTGTAGGATAATTGGCAAGGATTGGGTCAATGTTGTTATAAATACATGTCACTTAAAAAAAACAGAATCGGGGTTGGCTCTTTATTCCACCAACTCTCTCAATCGTCCCCACACTTATCTTGTTTCTACGCACAATGCAGTGTCATTTTGGCGTTATTCTATCTACATTTCATTTACCAAGAAAATATTGGTGGCAAACGGCTGTGTAGGGCCTAAGATCAGAACATGTGAAAACTTACCAATAATCGTCACTCCATCCCTCCTACATCGCTTAGAAATTAGAACTCGATTAAAAAGAACAGTATATTGATTCTTTCAATTTTCAATTCAATTTAATGACATTTATTTCAAACTTTTCAGTGCAAGTGTACAGAGTAATTAATGAACAAAATAATGTATTTTTTGTATGCATTTATCTGACTTTATATTTCTTTTGCGTTGGATTGTTATGTATTTCATACGCTTTGTGACGATTGGCTGTGCACCATTCCCCAAAATGGAACAAAGCTATGAAATAATTTTTAAAACCTCTACTATGCCTGCAGAGTGCTTTTTCTCCAAAAATCAAAAACTTGATTAGTGACATGCTTTAAATGCACTTTGTCTCGTTGTCCTAAAAATATCATAATCATCATCATTATCATCATTATTATCATCTTCATCTTAATCATTATTATCATTATTGTCATCATCATTATCATTATCATCGTCATCATTACCATTATCATCATCATCATCATCATCATCATCATCATCATCATAATCATTATTATCATCATCATCATCATCACCATCACCATCATCATCATCATCATCATCATCACCATCATCATCATCATCATTGCTGTCGTATTTTCTCCACCCATCTAATTACTTCGATTATTGAACATTACATTATCACAATGAAGTCAACGCTTTTACCATCACTATTTTGCATGAACTCATTCCAGATAATGCTAACTGAGTCTTGGGCTAATATCATCAGGGTTTCAATTTGTCTTCACTGGTATTGCCTGAACCAAATACATAAATAATCTAGTCTTTAGAGACTAGTTTAGCAGAAATGAACGGTGATAAATCAACGTATGATACAGGAAATGGAAGAAAAACATTTTCATTTGATTCATGTCTAACTTGCTTTTACATAACATGAAATATTATATGCAGCCATCTTCATGAAAATCTATGTTTTCTTAAAGTTAGAAACAAAATATATTTCACTTTAAGGATTACTTTGAGTTCTGGTTATGTGATTACAATTTTAAAGAAACTGTCTAGAAAAGTTAATTATGTAAGACAATGTGTATACTGGTAGGTTATGGAATTATCAAAGTGAGAAGATATTGACCCAATCCTATAGTGAAAGACGCATGCACTGCACACCGAAATAGGCAGGGGCGGATCCAGGATTTCGTATAAAGGGGGGCACACAAATGCAGGATTGTCAACTTTGGGAAACTGCTTGGAGGAAGACCCATATTTTTTGGGTCTCTCGCCAGCCCTCCAAAAGTCGCTCATTGGGGGGGGGGGTTCTGGGGTCCAGTTCCCCTCCATAATTCTCTGACAAGCGAAAAAAAAAAAAAAAAAAAAAAAAAAAAAAAAAAAAAAAAAAAAAAAAAAAAGGTTTTCTGCTCGAAAAGGGGGGGGGGGGGCACAATCGCAAATAGGGGGGGGGGGCACATTGCATTGTTTTCCCTCAAAAGGGGGGGGGGCACGGGCCGGGATTGCCCCCCCCCCCTGGATCCGCCACTGGAAATAGGTATGGGATTATACAAACGGGTGGCATGGAAGATTATAATCCTGACTTTTCAGCTGTTTATTTCCATATACATTTCAGATATGAGGGCATTTGACGAACAATCATTTTTAGGGGACAGTGCTGCTGTGATTTTGTTCCAAATAATGAGAAAGCTCACAAATTATTATTCACTCTACCAGTGAACTCAACCTTCACTTTAAGTAGTTGAAGTTCGGTATTAAAGTGAAAAATCACGATAAATCACTGTAAATATACATCAGATGAAACTTGGGGAAATATTAGCGTTGTTTACACTCCAATAGTTGTTAAAACAAACCATTGACAAATAGTTCCCCTGTTATATTATAATAGGGGAAAAGAATGAAAGAATAAAACAAACAGCGACAAACAAATTACACACACACACACACACACACACACACACACAAATAAAAAATTAAAGAACAATAAACCCACAACAACAACAACAATACCCCCCCCAAAAAAAAAAGAAGCAAAAGAAGAAGAAGAAGAAGAAGAAGAAGAAGAAGAAGAAGAAGAAGAGAAGAAGAAGAAGGAGAAGGAGAAGAAGAGAAGGAGAAGAGAGAAGAAGAAGAAGAAGAAGAAGAAGAAGAAGAAGAAGAAGAGAGAGAAGAAGAAGGAGAAGGAGAAGAAGGAGAAGGAGAAGGAGAAGAAGAAGAAGAAGAAGTTATTGAAGTTTCAGTTGTGTAGCGACAGGGAAGCATGGGGCCACTTGCCACTCCCCCCCCCCCCCTCTCCCCTCATCAATCGGAGCAAAAGAGGGAGGGGAAGGAAAGAAATGGAGAGGGGAAAAAGAACGTGAAATGAAGATGAAACCCCTTCCTAACTCCCCTCCCCCCCCCCCCGACCAGTGGTGTTCTTAATTCATATTATATCCACCTTGTAATACAGACCCCTCCCCCCCCCCCCCGATACCAGTGCCCTCTCAATGGCTGACTCGATGCTACGCCAGTTGGTGGTATGACGATGATGACTTATTTTTCTCATCAGATAAAGAGCTGTCGCGCCGATCTCACTCCAGCCGTGGATCATGAATATTCATCGAACAATAGCATCAAGGCTACAAAACAATCCAACGACAGAGAAAAGGAAAGAAATGGGGATTGGAACAGTTAAATTGCTTCTCGCAGGTAGGGTACCTTCATGTGCTGTACACGCTTTGAACTCAAAAGTTACTTGCACTTGAACAATTTATCAAGATGAAAAATAGAAGGAACGGGACGACTACACCAATGCTACAATATGTCATTTTATTCTAACGATGTGGCTCTATAAACAAAAAGTTGCATTTCACATTAATTATTTTATGTTCATGGCTATAAAATCAAACAATTAAAAAAAAAACAACAACAGAAAACAAAACAAAACAACAAACAAACACAAACCCCTTAGTGTAAAACATGGTAAAACACAAACTTGGTCACTTGGTCACTGGGTCACAGGGTCACTGATTTATTTTTTCATTCATCATGTCATGTTGTAATTTGAATCTGATGTGGAAGGGGCGGGGGGTTGCAGCCATTTTGGTCCTTGATTAGCCATTGGGTAAAGATATTGCATCAGAGAATATTCTTTCTTTTTTTTCTTCTTCTTCATTTTGAATTATTAAAAAAAAAATATCGTGAATCTCCAAAATATTTGACAATGTTATACAAAATGTTTTTAACTCCGATTCTTGTGATAGAAACAAAAAAATAATCCTCAAGTAGGGGAGCGTTTCATCAAGTGTCTTGTCGGTGATTTTTACCGACAAATTTGCTCTCAGCCAATCAGATGCAAGGATTTCAGTAGCTTATATAACAGTTATTGCAAATTGTCATCGATGACAAGTTTTATGAAACAGGGCCCTGGTGTGACGTTATTTCATTTTTTTTCTATTCATTTACTCCCATGTCAAGTTGCCCTTATATTTGTGATTAAAAAAAATTAAAAAAATTTCAGCCTCATGGTGTGGGTATCTATATGTTCCCTGGGGCGGATCCAAGACGAGAACAACTGTGTCTGAAGTTTGCCAAGTCTCTCGTCACTAGGTTTCATGACTGGCTACCTGAACTTCGGAGCACACATAGGCCCCTGAGACACAGCAAGACTTAGAGAATTCAAGTGTCGTACTGTACGATACCGAAGTAATTTGCCATTTCTCGTAATGAAATTTGGATAATTTGTTATAAATCCTCGAATATATTGATGATTTAAGGATTAAGCTGGTAAAACTAAATTGGTAAATAACTTCCCTCTTTGTCGTAATGTTAATTTATGTCATCTGGGGAGCGTTTCATCAAGCATTTTGTCAGTGATTTTCACCGACAACTGTTATAAGCTACTGAAATCCTTGCATCTGATTGGCTGAGAGCAAATTTGTCAGTAAAAATCACTGACAAAAGGCTTGATGAAACGCTCCCCTGATCTTCTTACTATATATATACATATATATATATATTTATATATCCCACATGTTTTGATCTTACTGAATAAAAAAAAAAAGGAATTTGATTAGCGGAGACTGAATTCATGTTTGTATAGATTTCCGATATTTTGTATATTTGCTCGCCAATTTTATGTTACGTCATATACAGGCAAACTTTTTTTTCTTCAAATTTCCACTTACCCCATTATATGGTTCTAGTTTAGTCATGTATCCACGTCTTTTAAATGATTAAGACTATAGTAGTAACGTGTTTCTTTATCAATATGCATATACCTTATTGTTTAATATTTTGATTTTTTTTTTTGCAATAATACTCTTCAAACTTAGATATTTATTTGACTATGGAACACAAGTGAATGAAGGAATACTTCGTCCTAAATCCCCCCCCCCCCCCCATTTTAAATAGTATTTGAATGATGCTGATGGGGAAAAACTTTTCAAATGGGATCTCACCAATTAAGTAATGCTCTTATAACGATTCAGTTCTCTACTTTTTTCATCTGCATTTTATTAGGTTGATTTTAAAACTGGTTTAAATTGTACCTGTTTTTTAATCTATGATTTTACCGAGGATTTGATGAGAATGTCTTAAAAGTTACTTTCAACTTTTATATATTTATACTGTACTATACTCAATAATGAAATAATTATATTAATTTTCCAATGTAATACGATAATTGTATCTTTATGAATATTGTATATTATTAATATGTCATTCTCAACAATTCAGTCATTTGACTGCCAATGTGAATAAATTTGAACTGTTCTTGTTGTATTTTTATCCAAATAAACCATTCAATCAAGATTAAAGTATAAAGAAGAAATGATGGATGGGATGGAGTGTAGGTGCAATTAAAAAAATGGGGAGGGGGTCCAATTCTCAAAAAGCTGTTACACACAAAAAAGGGGTCCGGACCGATGTGATCCCCAGATCTAAATCCTTAGGTTTCGACATGTCTATTATTCATGGTGTATCTTGATAAATAATCCATGTGAGGTATAAGGGAGTAGGGTTTGAAGGGAATCGTCACGATTCTAAAAAGAAGTTTAGTCTTAGTGTATTTTGGTCTTGGAGAAACCTCCGATTTAAGACAGTGCATGAGCAAAAGGTTGCTTTCAAAATGGCGCTGGTAGTTCCGGATTTGATATCTTCATCACCCTTTAATCCCATCCATTTAATCTCCTTAATCCGCTCCAACGAGATATGGGATTATCGACATGAGCGGTGAGATATCCACAATCGAGCTCCCTTCGAATGCTATGGCTATTTCAGATTTAACACCAGTAATAGAGTCAGCAGATGAGATACACTAATTTTGCGCTGTCATGGCAACTGGGATAGTTCCTCCAACAAGAAAATGTACTCTTGTCGACTTCTGAGCATCCTCATTTAATTTCCGATGATTTCTTTTTGCATTTCATCTTTACTCGTTCATCTTTCACGGGTAATCTTTAATTTACCAGCATTGCTCTGCTGTATATATATAGCCGCAGCTATGGTTATCACGAAAATTAGATCTTATTGCTCAGCTCTTAATCATGTTAATAACTTTGGTGGCAGGTTCACAGCTTTCGAAACTGCATCCTCCTTCTCAACTGCTAAAATCTCGCATGGCAATGATTTCGGTATATCTGTATTATCATACTGCCGATTTGATTAAGGTTTGATGGGCTGTGTTCGGAAAGAAAATGTTGAAGAGAACTTTTAAAATTTTGTTGATGGATGACCAGATGACACACAACTTGATCTTTTGGTCGGAATTTCACACACCATTACCATCATCATAACCACAATTATCAACACCACTGTTATCACCATCATCACCATCACCACCATCACCACCCATCACCGCCCGTCACCGCCCATCACCACGGTCCCATCACCATCCATCACCACCCATCACCAGCACCATCATCATCATTACCACAATTATCATCACCACAGACTATTATCATCATTATCACCATCACCACCTTCACCATCTATCACCACCACCATCACCACCCATCACCGCCCATCACCACCCATCACCGCCCATCACCACCCATCACCACCCATCAGCACCATCATCATCATTACCACAGTTATCATCACCACTGTTATCATCATTATCACCAACACCACCATCACCGCCTATCACCACCTATCACCACCCATCACCACCCATCAACACCACCATCATCATCATTACCACAATTATCATCACCACTGTTATCACCATTATCACCATCACCACTACCGGTTCTCATTCATCACCACTATCACCACCCATCACACCTATCACAACCTATCACCACCACCATCATCATCATTACCAGAATTATCATTACCACTATTACCACCATTATCACCATCACCGCCCATCACCGCCCATCACCGCCCATCACCACTATCACCACCCATCACCACCACCATCATCATCATTACCAGAATTATCATCACCACTATTATCACCATTATCACCATCACCACCTTCACCACCCATCACCACCATCATCATCATCATTACCACAGTTATCATCACCACTATTATCACCATCATCACCATCACCACCTATCACCACCATCATCATCATCATTACCACAGTTATCATCACCTCTATTATCTCCATTATCACCAACACCACCATCACCGCCCATCACCGCCCATCACCGCCCATCACCACCTATCACCACCCATCACCACCCATCACCACCACCATCATCATCATTACCACAATTATCATCACCACTATTATCACCATTATCACCATTATCACCACCTATCACCACCCATCACCACCATCATTATCATCATTACCACAATTATCATCACCACTATTATCACCATTACATCACCACCATCACCACCCATCACCGCCCATCACCACTCATCACCACCCATCACCACCATCATCATCATCATTACCAGAATTACCATCACCACTATTATCACCATTATCACCATCACCTCCATTACCGTCATCACCGCCCATCATCACCATCACCACCCATCACCAACACCATCATCATCATTACCACCACGACCATCATCACTATCACCATAGTTATAATAATGATCATCAATATTGTCAATGTTCCACATTACTATCATAATCATTTATTTATACCATACTTCATATAAATTGCAATCATTTCTATCAACATAATGATAATTATCAATATCATGATTGCAAGAATTGTTATCATGATTTTTATCTAAAGTATCTCTTTCTTAAAGACCCATATTGGCAGGAATTTGAAACCATTCGGGTGTTTACCCAATGACAATCACCCAACTGGCATATTATACCCTGCATCCACTCATCGCCCCATACATGTACGGTAAAGTCATTCTTCACATTTCCCTTACCCGAAGACTCTCTGAGAGACCAGGGGGTATTTTTTTGATTGGATAGCGGGTTTGCTGTGTCACAGTGTGTGAGACTTCTACACCCATTAATGGTATTTCCAGTGCTTTCCACCAAGTCTGGTGTAAGCAAATTATGACCTACTGCACATGGAAACTGCCTACCATATCCCTTTAATTGTCTTTAATTGCTTTAATTGCCTTTAACTGATAACAAAATTAAGGTTTGTTATGTAATAATATTTTATCGAAATAGAATGATACGTCCCTGATATCAACCCTTTATGTCATTATTGTAAAGTTAAACAGTTTTTAAATTCTACCTTCAGGAACAATTGATTTTCGTATGTACAAGTTGGATATTATTATACAAGACATGAACAAAATTTAACAATAGGAAAATATCTAGGTAGGTGTCTACAGATGTAGGTCCAGAGGAAAGAAGATCTACGTTCTGGTAAATTCTCTTTGTTGTCTGAAACTGAAGATCTTTATCCCCCCCCCCCCCCCCCCCTGCCGCAACAGATGATTGATTTTTCTCTTCCAAACCAGGGCCGGTGGGAATCCGCGTTAAACAAATTTATTGCTATCTTATGCAAATGTACTAGGAAACAAAATTTATGTTTCTCACGGCGCACGAGGAAACATCTTTTATTATTGCAAACCCGTAGAGTGATTGAAAAGTGAATTTGAAATGTTTGCAATTTCTGGCGACAAACTGATTTAAACCTTTCTTTACGGCCCTTCGGAGGAATGCTGTAGAAAAAAAGGGTATTTTATCGGAAAATTATTAATGAGAATGGCCGGAATGAATTGTGGTTTTGTCGACGTGTGCATTCTCTATCACCCATCTGACATTTGTGATGTAAAGTCATTAGTCATAGTTTGACTTTATGCGCACACACAAAAAAGTGCATGATTGGGACTGAGGGATTTGATTTACCCCTGGGAGCTGTTAGTTGAGCTCGATCAAGCTTCTAGTCGCCGAGTGCTTGGCCGAGATCGAAACACGACCATACTCCCTATCCCTTTAAAAATACAGAGGTCCCATTTTCAGGCCTTTTACAGAACTGATATTAAAGAAATGTAGCCGGTTTGAACATCTTCATCTTTTGAATTTCTACTAAGCTTATTAGGCTATTCACAATTCACGGCGTAAACATTTAAGAAAGAATAAAACATGAAACAACAACAACAACAGGAAATGAAACGAAATAAACAACAACAACAAAATAAAAACCCACAAAAAACAACAACAACAACAACAACAAACAAACAAGCACCAAAGGCAAATTTGATGATGGCCCCGAGATCTATGAATTTCTGCATCTTGTTTATATTGAAACTATGAACTGGGAAAAGAACTTGACAGAAACTTAGGATTGAGAGGAAAAAGTTCTTTTGTCATCATAGTCAAGAACGACTCCAGTTCCGACTACAAAATAATTTATCTTGATAATTATATTACCAATAATTTTCTTATGATGCAACTTAGAACTGTGATATCCTTTCTATTTATCAGCGAGATTCTGGTAATAATGTTAACTCGATTTAATGAATTAACCAAATCCCTCCAGTTAGATTTGAGATGAGTGAATACAGCGATAAGTCCCGTTTGTGAAGTCATCGGTCAAATCGGATGGAGAAGGAAGTTCCGGCCCACAGACTCTTATCCTGATTATAATATTACATTTATTTTATGTATCGTTTTACACATAGCTTCAATTGATTCAGAAACCCATGCTTCCCTAGAACTGCATGTGAAAGTATTGAACATTCTCGAGTCGATGCTGTGGCAGTAGCTGTAGAAGCCTTTTGTCTTCCTAATGGCGAGAACCAGCAGCTAGAGTTAGGATTTTTCTTTACTTGCACCCTATTAAATGTCTGGCACATGCACGCTACCCTTTAGACAATAAACTCTCTCACAACGTTCAGCAAGAATTTTTTTAGATATGAACGAAGGACAAACAAAATACAAAACAAGCAACACCCTCCCCCCCCCCCCCAAAAAAAAAAAGAAAAAGAAAGAAAGAAAAAAGAAA